>WNGS01167840.1:1733920-1760482 GCA_020271785.1 Procambarus virginalis | reverse complement strand
TTATAAATCTAAGTCTGAAGTGATTACTTCAACAGTCCATACTCGAGGGCTCTTCGGCCAAACCTCAGTCAGGAATATTATTCTTTCATATATTTTGTGTTCAAAAAGATTATATATACTATACAGTGTTCCAAAATCTTACATGTATTATAAATTCAAAAATATAACTTTATATATACAAAGTGTTCAAAAATATAACTTTATATACAGAGTATTTAAAAACAAAACCTTTATATAATGTTAAAAAATTAATTTATATATAAAGTGTTGAAAAAGAAAACTTTATACATAGAGAATGTTCAGGAAGATTTGCAACCCATTGCAGAATGTTAATTAGCATAAGGTATAGAACTTCTTTCAGTATATAATGTTTGAGAATTGTGAAATTTAAAGGTAACCATGGCAGGGACACGCGTCATCACCGCCAGGTACTCACCATGTCCAGAACCAACCATCCAGGTACTCACCATGTCCAGAACCAGCCATCCAGGTACTCACCATGTCCAGAACCAGCCATCCAGGTACTCACCATGTCCAGAACCAGCCATCCAGGTTCTCACCATGTCCAGAACCAGCCATCCAGGTTCTCACCATGTCCAGAACCAACCATCCAGATACTCACCATGTCCAGAACCAACCATCCAGGTACTCACCATGTCCAGAACCAACCATCCAGATACTCACCATGTCTAGAACCAACCATCCAGATACTCACCATGTCCAGAACCAACCATCCAGGTACTCACCATGTCCACAACCAACCATCCAGATACTCACCATGTCCAGAACCAACCATCCAGGTACTCAGTATCCTACTAGCCCCCGCCTACGAGCCTTTCTGTACCTGAGGCTTCTATTAATCTCTTATACTCGAGTTTTGTGAGGAACCCTCTATTGAAGCTGTGGGTGGAGAGGGCTTCAGCTACTTCTTCTTTTAAGTGCATCCCACTTGTTGGCCACCGTTAAGGGTTCGAACACCTTCACACATTTCTTCAACTCATGTGCGCTTCCAGCTTTCTCTGTCCAAACACTTGGGGCTGGACGGAAGAGCGACGGTCTGGCTTCATGCAGATCGGCGTTCAATCCCCGACCGTCCCAAGTGGTTGGGCACCATTCCTTCCCTCCCCGTCTCATCCTAGATCCTTATCCTGACCCCTTCCAAGTGCTTCCATTATAGTCGTAATGGCTTGGCGCCTTCCCCCTGATAATTTCCTCCCTCCAACTTTCTCTTATATATATATATGTGTGTGTGTGTGTGTGTGTGTGTGTGTGTGTGTGTGTGTGTGTGTGTGTGTGACCAAGTAGAAGGAAGAATGATAATTATTAAATATTTTCAATTATTATTATAATAATTATCATAATAATAATTGTTGTATTTAATAATTATCACTCTTCCTTCTACTTGGTCTTGAAGGAGGCCGGCCTCGGGTGAAGGGGGGCTGTGACGATCTCTGTCTGGGACCCGTAGGTGCGGGACCGGGACGTCCACCTCCCGGGGCTCGTGCGGCCCCCGGGCTCTGCTTCAGGAGGCTGGGGTCGTTCATACCCTTGTTGGGGTGGTTCTTCTCCGGCCCCGACCACGGCGGTCTCCGGGGTTGGAGGTCCCTGTGCCCTTCTTCATCACCTTCGAGGTCAACCCCGGAACTCACAGTTCCTGCGACGGCGCTGGAACCAATCGTATTGGCGTATGCCTTTCCATTGGAGACTTTCAGCGCCGTGGAGAGGGGGGACCTGTTGCCTGGGTAACAGCTTCTCCCCCGATTCAACCTACCCTGGCTTTACGCCCTGGTGAGGCCACTCCAGACCGACAACCAGAGCGCAACTCCATAGTCTCCTGAGACTGATGGATGCCTACTACTACTACTACTACATATATATAATATATATTTCTTTATCAATAGGTCACCTAGGGGGGATCCCGATAAGCCTAACAGGCTTCCTGTTCCCGACTATGAGAACCTTAACCAAGGTAAACCAAATTCTCCTGAGTATTTTGTATACAGTGATCATATCCACTCTGAACTTTCTCTTCTCTAGTGTTGTGAGTTAAAGTTCCCTTCAACTGTCCTTGTAGCTTGGTTCTCTTCATTCAGACACCAGGTATTACGCACTCCTCTACTATTTTGTTTTCATTCGCCAGGAACGGATTCCATGCCGGGTCTGCGTACTGTCGTGTTGGCCTGATAGAGGTTGTATTAATTGTCTTTAAAGAGTCCAAATTTAGATTTGAAAATGTTGGTGTTATGTTTGCCGGCGTGACACACGTTAGCGATGTGTCACGATGTGTCACGCTGTCGTGTGTGTCTCTGGTGTTGGTGCTGCACCTGTGTGCACTCCCATATGTGTGTGTGCACAGTATATGTCCTCTTCTATGTGCAATTCCTGGAGTTGCATTTGATTGTGGTGATGTAAGCGGTGGTAGTGGTGGTAGTGGTGGTAGTGATGGCAGCGGGAGTAGTGGTAGTATTGATGGTAGTCGTGGTAGTAGTGCCAGTGGTGGTAGTGATGGCAGCGGGAGTAGTGGTAGTATTGATGGTAGTCGTGGTAGTAGTGCCAGTGGTGGTAGTGATGGCAGCGGGAGTAGTGGTAGTATTGGTGGTAGTAGTGGCAGTTGTGCCTGTTTTAGTGGAGCAGAACGAACCGGTGAGTCAAGGAGCAATGCAGGATTCCGGAGGTCAACCAGGCGCCTCAACTTGCCCCCCCCCTTCCAAATACAAAAATATTTCTCGTATACTTTCCCTACGGCCAAAAACTGATGTAGAGAAAACTGGACAGCGTCACGCATGCTGCCTCCCCCCCCCCCTCCCGGTCTCCATCCCCCATCCCCCCTACATCCCTCTCCCCCCCCCCCCTCCCCCCTTCTGTGATGCCTTTGGTTGATGTGACTCGTTAAATTAGTGTAGCGAGAGAAAGGTGTCACTAGCCAATGCAAACATTATCCCGCTGTATTTGTCCGTGATCATTTGCAACCTCTTTATGAAAATTAACGAAACGTTTGACACGTTCCTCAAAATGGCTAACCTGCGTACTCCTACTAGTTATAACGGCTATCCTGTACACTCACACCCATTATAACGGCTATCCTGTACACTCACACTCATTATAACGGCTGTCCTGTACACACGCACTCATTATAACTGTTATCCTGTACACTCACACTCATTATAACGGCTATCCTGTACACTCATACTCATTATAACGCCTATCCTGTACACTCATACTCATTATAACGGCTATCCTGTACACTCACACTCATTATAACTGCTATCCTGTGCACTCATACTCATTATAACGGCTATCCTGTACACTCATACTCATTATAACGGCTTTCCTGTCCACACACACACACACTCATTATAACGGCTATCCTGTACACTCACACTCATTATATCGGCTATCCTGTACAAATATATTCCTCACAATTGCTAACTGAACACAATAAAGAAAATGAATCAGACTAACCCCTCCCCCCCCCTCTGCTATGCATCATTGCACAGAAGAATATAGAAACAAACTCGGCATCTGAGAGCTTCACGTCCCTCACAGGCGGCCTTGCCTAGCTTTGCACAGATGCTAGCCATTCAAGAAAGCTTCATTGCATATTCTTGCTGAACACCAACGACACGTCATCATGCATACAGATTCGAGAGCTGCCACCTTGCTACAAGATTTCTTACGTGACAACACCCATCTGACCACAAATGTAATGTTATAGCATTAATGTAAGAACTCAAACGTCAGGTGTCGTCAAAAATATACCTACTGAGTGCCAAGTCATGTGGGAACACCAGGGACTGACCTTGGAGATGAATCTGCAAAAATTGCAACTAATGGCAGAAATGTAGACATTAATATAGCATAGAGTCTTGCACAGATTATGAAAACAATGAGAAATAAATCAGTGCATCAGATGTAGAGTGCCAATAATTCAGTAGATGGAGAGTGCCAGTAACTCAGTAGATGGAGAGTGTCAATAATTCAGTAGATGGAGAGTGTCAATAACTCAGTAGATGGAGAGTGTCAATAAGTCAGTAGATGCAATCTCAGAGGTATGCGGGATAGTACAAAAATTCTACGAACTGTGAATCGCTTATATTGTTGAAAAGCATAATGGAAGAGCGGAAGTACACATGCAACAGCAATAGGCTTGGATACCCATGTGCGTGGCAAATAGGCTTACAGGTTCCAGAAGATAAAAATATCTGTGTTGTTGAGCCTGACAGGCCGCTGGTACACGACAATCTGGAATACCACAAATGTTTAACGACTCAGAAGAAAATTTATATAACTTTCATGAAAGAAACACATGCATTTGACCTTAGATTTTCCTTAACAACAATCCAGGAAGATATCAGCGAATATCAAGAACCGCGAGTGAAGAGCAGCGTCTTGCCTCAGTTATTCCTCAACACAGGCACACTAACTCGCTGTCTCGCGGTGGTGACGTGTAGTGTCACCTCCAGGCCTCGGCGTGTCACCTGAGACACTGTGTCGCGGTGGTGACGTGTAGTGTCACCTCCAGGCCTCGGCGTGTCACCTGAGACACTGTGTCGCGGTGGTGACGTGTAGTGTCACCTCCAGGCCTCGGCGTGTCACCTGAGACACTGTGTCGCGGTGGTGATGTGTAGTGTCACCTCCAGGCCTCGGCGTGTCACCTGAGACACTGTGTCGCGGTGGTGACGTGTAGTGTCACCTCCAGGCCTCGGCGTGTCACCTGAGACACTGTGTCGCGGTGGTGACGTGTAGTGTCACCTCCAGGCCTCGGCGTGTCACCTGAGACACTGTGTCGCGGTGGTGACGTGTAGTGTCACCTCCAGGCCTCGGCGTGTCACTCAGGCGGCACTCAACGCCTGGTTATCTCCCCCTTCCTCCTCCTCTCACACACAACACCCTGACAAAGGAACGGAAGCCGGGACGTCAACGCTGGCCTGACAGCGCGGCCGCACTGACAACAGATGAACAAAAGAGGTCCAAGAACTCTGGCTTACTGGCATGACCAGACCTGGCGTGACAAGACCTGGCATGACCAGACCTGGCGTGACAAGACCTGGCATGACCAGACCTGGCGTGACAAGACCTGGCATGACCAGACCTGGCGTGACAAGACCTGGCATGACCAGACCTGGCGTGACAAGACCTGGCATGACCAGACCTGGCGTGACAAGACCTGGCATGACCAGACCTGGCGTGACAAGACCTGGCATGACCAGACCTGGCGTGACAAGACCTGGCATGACCAGACCTGGCGTGACAAGACCTGGCATGACCAGCCCTGGCATGACCAGACCTGGCATGACAAGACCCGGCATGACCAGACCTGGCGTGACAAGACCTGGCATGACCAGCCCTGGCATGACCAGACCTGGCGTGACAAGACCTGGCGTGACCAGACCTGGCGTGACAAGACCTGGCATGACCAGACCCGGCATGACCAGACCTGGTGTGACCAGACCTGGCACGTCTCGCGTAAACGCACTCCAGAGGTTTCTAGTGAAATTCAGGTCTCGAGGTCTCAGAGAATTCTAGACATATAAATTCAAACCCCATCACGAGAAAGTAGTGCAGGTTGGCCACACGACAGTGGCCACCACGGGTCCGGACGACGACTGATGGCGCAGCTGAGGTAAGAATATTGAATGGCAACCTCACGTGACGTAAATCCAGTTTCCACTGACAGTTATAATTCCCGGAGAGCGGCACGGAGGCCGCGAGCATTGCTGGTAGCCTCGCGCCGATGTCCTCGGCCTGCGTAGCCTAGTGTATTGTATTGTGATAAACGGAAGCTATTGTATTGTGATAAACGGAAGCTATTGTATTGTGATAAACGGAAGCTATTGTATTGTGATAAACGGAAGCTATTGTATTGTGATAAACGGAAGCTATTGTAGTGTGATAAACGGAAGCTATTGTAGTGTGATAAACGGAAGCTATTGAATTGTGATAAACGGAAGCTATTGTAGTGTGATAAACGGAAGCTATTGTATTGTGATAAACGGAAGCTATTGTATTGTGATAAACGGAAGCTATTGTATTGTGATAAACGGAAGCTATTGAATTGTGATAAACGGGAGCTATTGTAGTGTGATAAACGGAAGCTATTGTAGTGTGATAAACGGAAGCTATTGTATTGTGATAAACAGAAGCTATTGTATTGTGATAAACGGAAGCTATTGTATTGTGATAAACGGAAGCTATTGTATTGTGATAAACGGAAGCTATTGTATTGTGATAAACGGAAGCTATTGTATTGTGATAAACGGAAGCTATTGTATTATGATAAACAGAAGCTTATCCGCTTATTGTGATAAACGGAAGTTAATCCGCTTATTGTGATAAACGGAAGCTTATCAGTTTATTGTGATAAACGGAAGATATTGTAGTGTGATAAACGGAAGCTATTGTATTGTAATAAACGCAAGCCTTTTATTGCAAAATAAACAAGCTGTACTAGGATATGTAAGCTACTATATTATGATACACGTAAGCTATTGTATTGTAATACACGCAAACTATTGTAATGTGATATACATAAGCTACTGTATTATGATATACATAAACTATTGTACCGTTATATGCATAAGTTGTTGTGTTGTATGGTGTTAAGTACCTGGCTAGGACCTTGCCTGGGGAGGATGGGGGGGGGGCTTGGGGAGATGGATGGAGTTGGAAGGAGGCTGGGGCGGGGGGGGGGGAGATGGATGAGGATGGGGAGAGGACTCACCTGTCCACTGTACACCTGACTGTTAGAGGAGGACCTTCACAACACCCTCCATGTTGTCCTTGAGTACACACCTTCCCCCCTCCTCCCAGACCATCATATGTACACACACACCCCTGAGAGTGTACCAGTTCACCTACACCCACCACACACTCTTATACTGGAGTATATATATATATATATATATATATATATATATATATATATATATATATATATATATATATATATATATATATATATAAAAGTTTGTGAGGGTACCACCTCTGGTGCCAATGTGGGGACCCATAGCCTCGGAGAAGAAAATAAAACGTATTCAGAGGAGACCTTGTGGTTTCTCACTGAACACTAATATTTTCTTCTCCTACCACCCCCATTCTTTTGTATGTACACATATATATTTGCTTTATTTGAACTGTGTTACAAAAAAGGAGTTACATATAGGTTACAAAGATGGTTATCATAGGTTGTCGAGCTCCTCCAGCTCCTCAGATGGCGGGCAGGAACCCTGGATGCAGTGCGCATTTCCCCTCTGTATCGCCACGCTGAGGCGCTGGAAAAGAAAGCTGGCAGCTCTAGGGTCCCTTGTTGTTTCAATGAGCCTAGAACCCAGTTCCTTCAAAAAACTGGTAGCACTTTTACCCCAGGCGCCGAGTGTCTCAGAAGCAATGGGGACAAAATTGTAGTGGTGATCAAGTTCTCTATACTTACGGGATTTGGCTGCTTCCCTGTGGGTGGCAGCGCCACCTGGTTGTGCAACACTGAGCTCAATGTAGGTGTTAGCCAGGGTTGATACGCACGTGTAGTCCCATACCAACTGCTTGCCATTCTTCCAGGGGTTCACTGTGATACCATCCGGGCGACCAATAAGAGCATCAGTATCCGGGCGACCAGTAAGAGCATCAATATATATATATATATATATATATATATATATATATATATATATATATATATATATTATATAGTATGAAACAGGAACTTCCTTAAGTACCTTTGTATTTTAATAATACATCTTCAGAAGGATGTATTATTATTATACATCCTGGGATGTATCATCCCTGATACATGAAGGATGTATGACCCTTGTATTGAAGATGTATTATTAAATACGAAAGTACTTAAGGAAATTCCTGTTTCAATTCTTCATTCGTGATCTGACACTGTCACATTTTTCATCACGTGTTAATTTTCGTAATTTACATACATTATATATATATATATATATATATACATATATATATATATATATATATATATATATATATATATATATATATATATATATATATATATATATATATATATATATACACACAGGCTATGAATATATTCAGCTTCAGTAAGATAAGTTTGGCAAAAATTCGCAGTTTGTGAGGATCAGGGAGGAGAGAGATCCAATTTCTCGTGTTTATTTGCCAGTAACCTGTTTATGTTGACTGAGTGGCCTGGTCCCTCCCGGGCCAGCCTAAGTGCATTGTGGGAGACGTCAAAACAAAAACTATCGCCTCGCCCCTGACCAAAACCCGTGTTTTGAGGCTACTCTGATGTTCTCAATGCCTTTTCGAAGGGTTTGTCCACCAATATTGGTCTTTACATGGGCACCCGAAGGCTCCGCCATGTTTGGAAGCTGGGTGTTTGTGTTTGCTGATTGGCCTCGTCGGTTGCCGGGAGAGACCAAGAGCATTGTGGGGGAATAGTAAAACAAATCTCTTGTTGTGGTCTTCTGTGCGGCCCCAGGACTCCTGTGTGCTAGTTCAGGTGTCTTGTGCACACTAACAGAGAAAGGAGAGGGACTGGGAGAGAGGAGGAGGAGGAGGCAGAGAGAAACAGACAGAAAGACAGAGGGATGGGGGAAAGGGCAAGAGTGAAAGAGACAGAGAGATAGCCAGAGACAGAATGACAGAAAAAAAGTAAATATTAAGCATTTTATAATAGGAAACGCAACTTTTGATATGTAAGCCCTTAAGAAGGCTGCCAACTCCCTGTTGGTCCATGCGAAGCAGGTCCCATCTACACCCCAACGTCTGAGTCATGCATCTGTCTATCTTTTGCTTTTTAAACCGGCTCTGTGGATCCTATTTATAAAACCGCTAAAGTATTGGGTTCCATGACGCTCCGTGACAGTTTCTGTCACTCGTCGACGACTACTTTCAACCCATCCTCCACTACATTGTTGGTAAATTTACATTCATACAGTTTGATTTTGTAGCTTTGAGCTATTTCTTGATTTGACAGTTTCTAAGACTTTCTATTTAGATAAGATGTATTCATATGCCAATGGAAATTCCTAATGTATAATACGACATTCGACGATATATGTATACCCCACTTTTCGGTGTATATGTATACACTTGTGAGTATACTCTAGTGCAGAACAATGTTCAGGACAAAAGTATTCTTGCTGGTTGGTCAATATGCTACTGAGGTGACCTTAATAACCTTCCAGAGGTTAATAGGCCTTATGCCAATAGATTAGTCCCTTCGTCACCATAATAATAATGAACAGGTGTGACCAGGTGAGGCAGGAGCTTGCAGTACACCTCCTTCCATGTTGCTACACAAATACCTACAGGAATAGATTGCATAATAGAATAGAATATTGCACTTCAATATACTGTAACGGCCAGACATGTTAGGCTTCTCCTCTCTCCTCCTCCTCCTCCCTTCTCTCCTCTCCCCCCTCTTTCTCTCTTCCTCCTCCCCATTCTCACTTCTTCCCTTCCCCTTTTCTCCCTTCTCCCTTAAGAAGAGAGAAGGGTATGCCCTGGTACATCACAACTCTCAGCTAGCAAGTGGATGTCATATATTTTAATCGTTTTCCTCTGGACGATTTGAGAGGGCGTAAGGTTTACTGCCGTTTCCAATCAGAAGATAGGCCTGTCAAGTCTCATTGGGCCAGAGTCACTATTATCCAATTTTGTGAGAAAACTCCGCCTTCTGGAGTTTTAAAGTTTGTTAATTGGACAGGGTGCCAGGCATAACTTGTTATTGGCTAAGGGTGCCAGGATCTAAGCCTTGGTTCAAATTGATTGCGTGTAGGCCTAGGTGAGGGAGGGGGCGGAGTTTCTAGAGTAAACTATATCTTGTAGGTTTAGCGCTCGATCTAAGATTGTTCACGTTGTTGGTCATCGTTCCTTCACTCGTCTTTATACCCCAACTCTTATTCTGTCCCATATCCTAGTTCTTAGTCTGTCCCATATCCCAGCTCTTAGTCTGTTTAATATACCAGTTCTTAGTCTTTCCTCAAATCCCATCCAAGTGCTGTACTGCCATACATGTAGGCACTCTCCACGCACTCAAACAAAGGTCCACAACATGGCCAACTATAACTGTGTGCGTGTCTGGGTGAGTGTGTGTGAGCCATTGTTTGAGTGTCTCGGTTAGTGTTTGTGAGTGAGTGTGTAAGTGTGTGAGTGTGTGGGTCAGTGGTTAATTGCGTAGGTCAGTTTTGAGTGTGTCAACTTTTGAGTGTGAGGGCCAGTGTTTGAGTGCGTGGGTCAGTGTTTAGGTGTGACGGTCAGTGGGTGAGTGTGTATGTGTGTCGGTGGGTATGTTTGTCAGCGTGTGAGTGTGTGGCTCAGGAGTAAGTATGAGGGGTCAGTGTATGAGTACGAGAGTCAGTTAGTGAGTTAGTCAGTGTTCGAGTGTGAGCGGGAGGGCGTCAGAGGTTAAGTGTGTGTGTATGTTGGTCAGTGGATAAATGAGTGCGTTAGCCACACTCTCATGCTCCCCCCCCCCTCCCTCCCTTCTCATACCTCATAGCCTCTCCTCTCCACGAGCAAATCATTACACCTCCTCAGACCTCTCTAATCATGTTTGGGAGTCCCCCCTGTGTTATTTTTTTAAATTATATAACAACAAACATAACCAGTCAAAATGCTGAGGTGTTTGGCGTGTCTGTAATTTCCTTCGCATTTCCATATGACGCCGGAGGCTGACTGGTGTTGCCTGGTGGCGCGCTGACCTCTGCTGCCTGGTGCTCAGGCACGACAAGGGGAGCGTCGCAGGAGACCTCGCGCACTGGCGAGTGAGGGAGGGGGGAAAGGCACCAACAGAGGAAGTGAGGGGATTCCAACGGTCATTACGACAAGGGTTGAGGGATTGAGGCGGCGTCCCTTCTCCCCCCAGGTCTATTTGTGATTTAAAAGCGTGGCGTGGGAGCTGAAGCTCTCTCCAGAGCCCCGCTCCTGTGCCAGGTAAGTCCACTACGGGCTCACCATAGCCCGCGCTACTTGGAACTTTTTGTTCCCAGTAGCCGAATCTATAACAACAACAGCTGGAGCTCGGTCTCTGCAGGCGTAGTTAGGTGGATACACTTAGGTCAGTACACGCACTGACACAAACTTTAGAACGGTAATTTAAACCCTAAATAAAGACTTTCAGTACAGTCTATACAGCCTATGTTAGACCAATACTGGAATAGACAGCACCGGCCTGGAATCCACACCTTCTGGAGCAGACAACCAAAATTGAAAAAGAGGTTTGCAGCAAGATTAGTGCCAGAACTACGAGGATAATGGTACGTTAACTGGATGTGACAACCTTAGAGGAGAGAAGGAAACAGTGGAGATATGATCACAACATACCAGGAAGTGAGAGGAGTAGATAGGGTGACAATGACAGCCTCTGTCATTGAGAGAAGGTAGCACACAGACTAATGTTGGAAACGCAAATATGTCGAAGGAATATAAGGCAATACTGGGACCCTGTACGGGTGGTCAATAAGTGGAATGCACTGAAAACAAACTTGTGGAAGCCACCTGTATTCCCAACTTTAAACCCCTGATTCGACAAAGAATTCGAACGTGAGGGAACTCAAATGATAACGCAACAGGTACAACAGGGCTAGTAAGCAGGGCAAAAAGCGCTAGACTTTACTTCCCCCGTTGTCACTATTAAGTAAGTACTAATAGGCTAGCGCATCAACATCACCATCATACAAGGTCTACTGACTGTTTAGTTGCTTCTCTACCTCTTCCTCTTCCACTACCACAGCATCCTCCTTCTTCTCCTTCTCCTCCTCCTCCTCCTGCTCTTATCACCCAAAGCCACGTGTAGCATGTCTTACCACGCACCGTCTCGGGCTGCAGTTGCTCTTCCGAGCGCCAGGTCCACCTTGTATGGTAAGGTGGAGTAGTGGAGGTTCAGCATACACACGCAGAGAGGTAATGGAGGGGGGGGGGAGGAGGGGGCACCATACATACAGACGATATGGTGCCCGCCGTTGTGTCTGCCCCGAAGCATGGCTCGCGGCGCGTCTACTTCGTGCGGTCCCAACGGGGGGAGAAATAAGCACCGTCCGTTGCTGCCTATGGTGACCCCGGCACGATAGGGACTTCGGTTAAGCGCTTAATAGCCGAGCGTTTAACCTGGCATCGTCATGATTACAGTTGTCTCTGTGGCCGGGTTCTCAAGTGGCCATCAACTGCTGAGAGGAACAGACGTGAAAACACAGGGTGCGGACCCGGACGCCCATCTCCCGGATAATAGCATCCGTAAGACTGTTGTGTTACCGGCCTCTCCTGGTAACTCTTCACTTGTCTCAGATGATGAGGGAGAGGGGAGAGTCCGGATAACCGCATGTCAGGTAGCAAAAAATGAAGAAGAAATAGTTGGTTCAAGAAGCGGTCATCTCTCCAGGTGTAATTGGCCGGCATTTATCGTAAGAGTACTATTTAGTGCGCGTCAGTGGTCATTGTAGGGGCCGGACTGAGGCCACGCTCACCCGTCAGTCGACAGCTGACCTTCAGACAGGCAGTGTGAGCCGCTTCAGGAGACAGCTGACCTTCCTACGGGCAGCAATAGGCCTCTCCCGGCCACGCTGGGTCCTCACAGCTGTGTCCATGATGACCTCGGTGGGGTTAGGAATAAAGCCGCAGGTGTCTGTGGCGGTACGGGCGAGCAGCCTGTACTTAGGGATGTTATGCTGGCACTCAAGTCTGGTGGTTGGCGCTGCCACCCGTTACGCTACTCAACTCCATGTGAATCTGTATTATATTTTTGTCTGTGTCTGTTTACTCACCTATTCGTTCCTACAGGATCAAGTCTTAGCTTTTGGATTCCACCTATCCAGCCGGCGGTTGTCTAATGCAATGACTCTTGACCTATTTTCCCATCATATTTACGTTTTTGAAATAATGAATGGTATTCACTTCTACAACCTGCTCAATTACTTTATTCCATTTTCCTACTATTACATTAAATAAAATTTGCTTGCATCTCTGAGGACTCATCTGAGTCTCAAGCTTCCACCCATGCCCCTTGATCTATGGAATTCATTGTGAACATTTCCTCTATTTCTACTTAATAATCCCCTTCAGTATTGTATACATCTCTATCATGTCTCCCCCCCTCTCTCTCTCTCTCTCTCTCTCCTCCCCTCTCTCTCTCTCTCTCTCTCTCTCTCTCTCTCTCTCTCTCTCTCTCTCTCTCTCCTCTCTCTCTCTCTCTCTCTCTCTCTAGCATCCTCAGGTTTCAGTTCTTTCAACCTATCTCTTAGCATTCCATTCCTCGCAATTCTGGGATGAGCCTCGTCGCAAACTTCTGAACCTTTCTAGTTTCCTTATGTGTTTCTTTAGGTAGGGACTCCACAATGGGGGTGGCGAACTCTAAGACTGGTCTCACGTAGGTAATGTAAGGCAATCTAAATGCCTCCTGATTCCTAAACGATGTTATAACTTTTACTAGTGTAGAGTATTCTGCGACGTTATCCTATTTAAATGTGCCTCAGGAGTTAGATTTGGTGTTACGTCCCACTCCCAGGTCTCTTTCTGAAGTCATTATAGGGACGTTGTTTCCCTTCACTGTGTACTGTTCCTTTGCTCTCTTGTCACATGTTCCCAATTATATCACTTTACACTTATTCGTACTAAACTCCAGTAGCATTTCTCAACCCATCTCTGCAACTTGTTCGAGTCATGTTGGTGAATTCAACAATCCTCATCTGTCACAACTCGTCTCAATAATTTCGCGTCATCTGCAAACATCGTCATATAAGACTCAACTCCTATAGACATGTTGACGTATATTAGAAATAGAACTGGTCCCATCACCGATACTTGAAATACTCGTTACTGTTCACCACTCGAACTCCTCGGTCCTTACTGTTATTCTCTGGCTCCCGCCTGTTAGGTAATTTCTTACCTAAGTTACGTGTTTTCCCCTAACTTAGCTAAGTTACGGAAAACGTTCTCTGTTCTCTTAAAACAGAGAACGCAAGAGTGATAATGATCTCCCTAAGTGAATTATAAACAATAGGAATGTTTATAAACATAGATTTTCTAACTTGGTCCAACATTTCCTCTGTGAGTGTATTTACTATTTTGTATGTACTATTTGTACTCCCCCAGAATCGAGCTATTAGCTCTTGGACCCCGCCTGTTCTGACCAATTTTATTGTTCCTCTATTATTTCTATACATATATTCTTTCTAAACACACACCCATCCCCAGGAAGCAGCCCGTAGCAGCTGTCTAACTCCCAGATACCTATTTACTGCTAGGTGAACAAGGACATCAGGGTGAAAGAAACTCTGCCCCATTTGTTTCCGCCGCCGCCGCCGGATCGAACCTGGACCTCCTATGACTACAAATACCGAGCGCTGTCTCACTCAGCCGTCAGGTCCTTCCTGGTGTGTGTGTGTTGTGTGTGTGTGTTGTGTGTGTGTTGTGGTGTGTGTGTGTGTGTGTGTGTACTCACCTAATTGTGCTTGGCGGGGGTTGAGCTCTGCTCTTTGGTCCCCCTCTTAACCGTCAATCAACAGGTGTACAGATTCCTGAGAACCTGTGTGTGTGTGTACCACAGTTGTTAGCATTACACAGAGTACCTGGAGCA
Organism: Procambarus virginalis; assembly: GCA_020271785.1. Classification (NCBI taxonomy): domain Eukaryota; kingdom Metazoa; phylum Arthropoda; class Malacostraca; order Decapoda; family Cambaridae; genus Procambarus; species Procambarus virginalis. Next base: position 1,745,928 of record WNGS01167840.1, on the reverse strand, counting down.
GGTAACGGTAAGACGTCCCCCCCCCAGCCTGGTGGTACTAGCTGCTTGAGGACTGAGGTGTGACCAGCCAAACATTGACTCAGCGCTGCTCCATGGTCACCGGGCGCTGAACGTGGTGTGTGTGTCAGGGCATATTTCTAGAGACTCGCTAATCCTGCTAAGGCAAGACCTTGAGAGATGCAGAAAGTTGTTCAAGATGACCGCTGAAGGTCTATATATCCTAGATAAGCATGTTGAACGTTGTTCTAGAAATCTAGATGAGAGATGGTGCATATTGTCCTCCTAGATGAGAGGTACTGAGCATTATTCTTCCGTGTGAGAGATAAACTGATCTCTCATCATAACTCTGACATGTACGGAGGGGGGGTGGGGGGGGGGGGAGGGATAGTATTGCCCCACTTCTATCTGCGCCCTAACAGTCAGTAATGACCAGGGTTGTTTTCATAGCACCTTCTTGCAGCTAGACTGTAATTAGCAGCCTACGGCATAATTGGCAGTTAGGCTCATTCTCTGATTGTTTGTGGTCACAACTTCCAAAGGTTTACTGTCCGTATATTCTATATATTCAACAGCAAATGAAAACTAATTATTTATATTGTTTGTATTTGAAGTAAGTGGGTGAAGCATTTATAGCGTTGTGGTTCGAACAAAATTCGTCAGCGATGGACTTGTTTCGAGAAATGTTCGAACATCATCAGTTTGTGAGTCGTGTGTAAACAGTTTTTCATTCATAAACACAGGGGTTGGCGGCTGGATTAACGATCATTTGGCCTTTGTTGATGAGGCCGGCCTGCAGAGCTAGCGTTCTCGTATTTGATTGTTCGAACTTTCTCTTGTTCAATAGCTCGAACTGGGCTTAAATTATATCAGTAATTAGTGCACCTGTTGTTTCCATGTTTCTGGGGATTTCTTGCGTCAAGGGGAACGAGTCTAATAGTGTCGCGAATCCACATTTATATTTTATATATATGACTATATTGTTGTTTTGGCTTGTGAGAAGATTAACGCATATGTTTTTAGTGCAAGATAAACACCTCAGGTGTTTGTTCAGGGTGAGAGCCACGTCACCATGGGCGCCTCTGCTGCTACTGCTGGTGCGGATGTCACCGTCGCCGCTGGTGTGGTGGTGGTGATGGTTGATGGTGGTGGTGTGGTGATGGTGGTGATGGTGGTGGTGGTGGTGGTGATGGTGGTGATGGTGGTGATGGTGACGCCAAGGACTCCTCCGGCTTGTTGTCACCATTGGTGGCAGCGTGAGGGCGCTAACTACTAGAGTTTGAGTCACTGGGCGGGAGTACAGCTGCGTGGTGTGGCAACAACCTTACATGTTCCTGGCGTAAACCCTATAATGCCTACTGTGGGCTGGTCAGGGTGTTCAGTTGTTCAGTGCTCTCAAGTGGTCTGCTTAGATTAGTTGTACAATTCTCCTCGGCTCCTCTCCTCAAGATAACTCAAGATAACCAAGAAGATAGTCAAGGAGTGCAATTGTTTCATTTTCAGTTTATCAAAGAGTTCAGTTGTTCAAAACTCTACCATATATAAGAGGTGAGAATATACTGAGAGTTATTGACACTTGCTGACCGTAGTTTTATATTTTTTAGACCAGTTACTTTTAATTATAACTATTATAAGTTACTTTTATATTTGAAGGAGAGAGAGAGAACAAATGCCAGAGTAACCAGCAGTGTCAGTGCTAACAAGTGCCGGCACTAACAATAGTGTCAGCCTTGAACACCTTCGTCACCCGACAAGCGCGGGGACCCCCACGACCAGTGAGGTATCCTCCGGCCGCGGGGGGCCCGTCCAGCCCCGTCCCGCGGCCCCGTCCAGCGGCCCGTCCAGCGGCCCGTCCAGCGGCCCGTCCTGGCATCTTCCATTCAGCGGGCCGGGGTGTAATTGCCGGGTGTAGCGAGGACTCGCACTCGGCGGCCTGTTACCGGACACTCCGCGCTGAGACTACAATTGCTGGTGTTACTTCTTGGGTGTTTCTTGAGGTGACACCAGCCGGAGAACCCTCTGCTCCCCCACACACCTCCGATCCCGATGGTGTGTGTGGGGGAGGCTGTAGTTGTGGGCCGGATTTTAAAGGAATATGGAGGGGGGTGGGGGTGTAAGGGAAGGGGGAGGGTGTCAGAAAAAGGTGAGTGTATTGATGGGTGGAAAGGTATGTGTGTGGATGTAAAGGAAAGAGGAAAAGCGTATAGTTGTGAGCGGGAAGGTGTAGCGAGAGGTGGTGTAGCGAGCACTCCCCTAGAGACGTGACAATGATCTTGTAGTTGAGGCGGAGACGCTGGAAGGGGGGGGGGGGGACACGGGCGTAACAATACGTCTTAGGTACTCTGAGGTGTTGAAGTCTTCCTGCCTCTTTTGTCATGCAACACCCGCTTGCAACAGGCAACATTCCCCCGAGAAGTGTCCGGATTAATCCCTTCTTTGCCTCGCAATTGTATTATATTAAATGTTTAAAGATTCACAAACTACTGGTATAGCTGTGTCACATCCCAGACGCTGTGTCACATCCCAGACGCTGTGTCACATCCCAGACGCTGTGTCACATCCCAGACGCTGTGTCACATCCCAGACGCTGTGTCACATCCCAGACGCTGTGTCACATCCCAGACGCCGTGTCACATCCCAGACGCCGTGTCACATCCCAGACGCCGTGTCACATCCCAGACGCTGTGTCACATCCCAGACGCTGTGTCACATCCCAGACGCTGTGTCACATCCCAGACGCTGTGTCACATCCCAGACTCTGTGTCACATCCCAGACGCTGTGTCACATCCCAGACGCCGTGTCACATCCCAGACGCCGTGTCACATCCCAGACGCCGTGTCACATCCCAGACGCCGTGTCACATCCCAGACGCCGTGTCACATCCCAGACGCTGTGTCACATCCCAGACGCTGTGTCACATCCCAGACGCTGTGTCACATCCCAGACGCTGTGTCACATCCCAGACGCTGTGTCACATCCCAGACGCTGTGTCACATCCCAGACGCTGTGTCACATCCCAGACGCCGTGTCACATCCCAGACGCCGTGTCACATCCCAGACGCCGTGTCACATCCCAGACGCCGTGTCACATCCCAGACGCCGTGCCACATCCCAGACGCCGTGCCACATCCCAGACGCCGTGCCACATCCCAGACGCCGTGCCACATCCCAGACGCCGTGCCACATCCCAGACGCCGTGCCACATCCCAGACGCCGTGCCACATCCCAGACGCTGTGTCACATCCCAGACGCCGTGTCACATCCCAGACGCTGTGTCACATCCCAGACGCTGTGTCACATCCCAGACGCTGTGTCACATCCCAGACGCTGTGCCACATCCCAGACAACGAGGCAGGTATAATTCGCACGCTTTAAGAAATTTAAGATGTACACATTACAATGTACAATATACTTATTATTATATTATACGTGTTTTAGTTACTAAGTCTTTGTTATATATTTGACTATGTCTGAGTCTTAAGTATGTATAATTTGGTGCAGGAGTTTACTGCAGCCATTACTGGTGTTGCAGTCTTATGTTTATATTTTATTTACTTGTAAGAAACTGCATGCAATGGCAATGCTTATCTTTCTTGCAAGACTTTTATTTATTAGTCTCAATTCAAGTGTCAGGTTATTTTCCATGAATACTCTAAATGTCTCCCATATACCCTCAATATATCCTCTATGTCTCTTCCGTATGTCCTTCAAGTATCTTCAAGTATGTCCTCCATGTGTCTTGACATACTGCCAGGCTCATGAGCCAAATACTAAATTTTCCAGTATTTTTTTTAAATTTATCTTCGTCAGAATGACCATTGAAACACCCGCGTGTGTGTTCTCAGTCTACCAGCTGCTGCCTCTGGTGAAGGCTGGCAGGGGCCACCTTCCGCTCTATGTTATTTATCATTATAGAATAGAGCTTGAGCTATGGACAGTTGCCCCTGGAACAACCTTGGGATCATGACACGGTGTTGTAAGTGCTGCGAGGCTCTGCTGGGCTTCGCACCGAGCGTAATGTAATGGACAAACAACTTTGATATTAATAAACAACTCTGACGCAGTGAGTTTGTTCAATGACAGAAGCAGAAGCAGAAGCAGCCTTGAGTGACAGCTCTGTGCTCTAACACTCCTACCCCTCCCCCCCCCCCACACACACACACCTCGAAGATCACCTCCACATATGCTTGTGCCCCTCCCTCTCTCTCTCTCTCTCTCTCACACACACACACACACACACACACACACACACACACACACACACACACACACACACACACACACACACACACACACACACACACACACACACACAGGACCAAAGAGGCGGGACCAAAGAGCCAAAGCTCAACCCCCGCAAGCACAAATAGGTGAGTACAAATAGGTGAGTACACACACACACACACACACACACACACACGTTTAGTTTAGTGTCAGAGTGGTTGACAAATGGAATACATTAGGCAGTGATGTGGTGGAGGCTGACTCCATACACAGTTTCAAGTGTAGATATGATAGAGCCCAATATGCTCAGGCAACCCGTCCTCGCAAATTTAATAAGTCAATATTGACTTATTAAATATGTGCATAGGTGACATACTTAACATAATAGTTTCCCTTGAAAATCTTCATAGAAAACACCGACCTTACCTAACCTACTTAGTATGTTAAAATAAGCATCTTATAGCTTCGTAATTACAATTGTTACTTAACCTATTATAGGTATAGGTTAGGTAATAATTGTAATTACGAAGCAATAAGATGCTTGTCTTAACATACTAACAAGGTTAGGTAAGGTCGGTGTTTTCTATGAAGATTTTCAAGGGAAACTATTATGTTAAGTATGTCACCTATGCACATATTTAATAAGTCAATATTGACTTATTAAATTTGCGAGGACGGGTTGGCTCAGGAACCTGTACACTTGTTGATTGACGGTTGAGAGGCGGGACCAAAGAGCCAGAGCTCAACCCCGGAAGCACAATTAGGGAAGTACGTTCGTCTAGGGGGCGCCATGACTAGGTGTAGTGGAGACTCCTCATCGCTGAGGCCATCTACGGGAGATCGTCAGCCGCCTTACTTCCTGGCTACGTCACCAGCTGAAGGCACGGAGGAGCTGGCCAGCTGAGGTAGTCCATCAAGCAGTATCGTCAAAGTCAGTCAGCTGGCCTGTCAGCCACTCAATTAGCAAGGCAGTTAAGCGCCCAGACCAGCGTGAAGGAGACCCTGAAACTATTTTCCCACTCTTCACTTCTTTGTTCAGTTATTGTTTAGTTATGTTGATGAAAATAATTGACAGGTGGACGGGAGGCAGAGAACTGTAACAACCCGTCACCGTAGGACCCATCACCGAACGACCCGTCACTGTACGACCCGTCACCTTAGGACCCATCACTGTACGACCCGTCACTGTACGACCCGTCACCTTAGGACCCATCACTGTACGACCCGTCACTGTACGACCCGTCACCTTAGGACCCGTCACTGTACGACCCGTCACTGTACGACCCGTCACCTTAGAAACCGTCACTGTACGACCCATCACTGTACGACCCGTCACTGTACGACCCGTCACCTTAGGAACCGTCACTGTACGACCCGTCACTGTACGACCCGTCTCTAGCGGCGGGGTAACCACCTGGACCTGAAGGTAGTGTCATCTTATCTGCCTAGTGACCCCTATATTGTTCAGGTCCTACGACATCCATAATGTTTCACCCGTCCTCACCCATATCAATCCGTCCCCGCCCTCCTCACCCGTCTCCACCCCGCACTTACCCGTGCCTACCCGTACTCATCCGTACTCATGGATGAGTACGTACCCGGATCCCCCTCCCGTCCACACCTGCACCCCCGGACCCAACAAGAACCTTCCCATAACGTTCCCTACCATCTTGACTCCCACATACGCAGCACAAGGAGCTGGGGACGAGCCTAACCACTGAAGAATAAAGACTTCCGCACAGCCCGTTTTCCCTTATCGACGTCTATAGGATAATGGTGATGGTGTCGACCACTGAAGCACCCTTCTACCGGCCTTGCCCGTCGCTGCCACCGTCAAGCGACCATTACCGCCCCCAACACCACCAACACAGCCCTCATAACTCTCTCATGATGATACTGCGTGTCCTCAGGGCTCTCTCATTACACTCGACCCCCTCCACTGGCCGGACCTGGTGTGAGGACACTGTTATTACAGAGTGGCCAAACAAACCAACACCAACCCTCCCCACTCTCTCTCCTCCTCACCTCTCCCCCTCTTGCCCATCCCTCCTCCGTCTAACCCCAGAGGAGCGGACCCACGAATCACCTGTATTTACCTGGTGGTGTAATTAGCGAGGTGTTGGGGGCCATGAAGGACTAGGTCTTTGCGGTTCAAATTAGGGCTGCTGGTGCGACCGAAGACCTCACTTACGCTCCATCAATTTATTTCCCTGTGCGTTTTACAACTGTCGATAACAGAGTCTGGTTTTAGCCCGAACTGCCTAGTGTTTGATGTTTGGGGGTCGGGGGTGGAGGTGGTCTGTGAGAACCTCAGAGAGGGGGGGTGGAGGAGGTCTGTGAGTTCCTCAGGGAGGGTGGAGGAGGTCTGTGAGTTCCTCAGGGAGGGGGTGGAGGAGGTCTGTGACGCTCAGAGGGAGCCCGCGTCGGAGCTCCGCCACATAAAACAAAACTCTGCAAGTGATCAAAGTCTCCCTGAAAAAGGATCACCAAGATTGAGAAGTTTGTTTATGTTTTGCATGGAGTAGAGCTCGTGTGTTTGCATAGTTCTTTAAGGAGTAGAGCTCCCGAGTGCATAGCACATCAAGAGCAAGTGGGGAGAAGTAGTAGTTCCGTTCTGAAATAAATCAGTTCGGTTTGAACATGATGAACACTTTGAGGATTTGGAAGCTGAAAGCATTTATGTGAACAGAGAAATTGAGACAGCAAATTACAGTTTCTTTCAAGGAAGGAGAGAAGAGTAACTCAGATAAGAGATCAGTCATGTAGGTGAGCAGGCAGGCAGGCAGGCAGGCAGGCAGGCAGGCAGGCAGGCAGGCAGGCAGGCAGGCAGGGGACAGGTAGGCAGGCAGGCAGGCAGGCAGGCAGGCAGGGGACAGGTAGGCAGGCAGGCAGGCAGGCAGGCAGGCAGGGGACAGGTAGGCAGGCAGGCAGGCAGGGGACAGGTAGGCAGGCAGGCAGGCAGGCAGGCAGGCAGGGGACAGGTAGGCAGGCAGGCAGGCAGGCAGGCAGGCAGGCAGGCAGGCAGGCAGGCAGGCAGGAGGCAGGCAGGCAGGCAGGGGACAGGTAGGCAGGCAGGAGACAGGCAGGAAGGAAGGTAGGTAGGCAGGTAGGAAGGAAGGCAGTCAAACAGGCAGTCAAGACTGTCTACTGAAAAATTCCGCAAGATACCTGGTTGATACCTGGTTGATGGAGTTCTGAGAGTTCTTCTACTCCCCAAGCCGGCCCGAGGCCAGGCTTGACTTGTGAGAGTTTGGTCCACTAGGCTGTTGCTTGGAGCGGCCCGCAGGCCCACATACCCACCACAGCCCGGCTGGTCCGGAACTCCTTGGAGGAATAAATCTAGTTTCCTCTTGAAGATGTCCACGGTGTTCCGGCAATATTTCTTATGCTCGCTGGGAGGACGTTGAACAACCGCGGACCTCTGATGTTTATACAGTGTTCTCTGATTGTGCCTATGGCACCCCTGCTCTTCACTGGTTCTATTCTGCATTTTCTTCCATATCGTTCACTCCAGTACGTTGTTATTTTACTCTGTAGATTTGGGACCTGGCCCTCCAGTATCTTCCAGGTGTTATTATTTGATATCTCTTCGTCTCTTTCTAGTGAGTACATTGGAGAGTTTTGAGACGATCCCAATAATTTAGGTGCTTTATCGCGTCTATACGTGCTGTATATGTTCTCTGTATTCCCTCTATTTCAGCAGGGAATACAGAGAACATTTAGGCCTAACAACATAGAATAATTTTGGCATAATAAAAGAGAGCAGAAAGAAATAAGTGTTTGTAAGTAATCTTGAGTGTTGGGGAGGGGGAGGATTATGACTAATTTTATGTTTCAAGAGTATGTGAGTATGGGCATTCGGTGATGTAGTGTGGGAGATATGCCGCAGTTCCTGCTCACAGAGTTTGCACCTGGAGTGCTCAGGATTGGGAGACCCGTCACCTGTAGCCACCTGCCACAGGTAACGGTAACCCAACCTGATCCTGGCAACCATTGTGTCGCACAGTCTGGTCGAACGTTTTGTGCCCATAAATATAGATTTCAGATCTGAAAAAATTTAGCTTTTGTTCTTATGCTTTCAGGTCGTGGGAGTCAGTAATTTCTCTTCTATCAGACCTGCGTGTTTGAAACAATATAGTTTTACCAGCAGAAATGAGGATACCTAGATCTAATTCAACTTCATCTTTGTTACACGCTAATTTGGCTACAATGTCTGTCTCATTATGTTGGGTTATATTTATGTGTGATGGTATCCATACAAAGGAGATTCGAAACTCTTTACTCTGTGCACATTTTTTTATTAATATATTAGGTGCATCTGCATTTGTGCAGCTATCCTACACTATCTGAAAGGGAGTACAGTGTGTCAAAAAGCTAGCAACGTGATGCTAAAAAATCCCCATCACACAGGATGGTTAGTCATACAGAGGCATGTGATAATTAGTCTGCACTGGCAGACTGAGTGCATTATGAGAGTGTCTTCAACACAAGAGTGAATAAGGCAGCAGTGGTAATAAAAGTTCCCATCTCACAGGATGGTTAGTCATACAGGGCCATATGTTGTGCATTTTTTTATTAAAACATGAGGTACATCTGCATGAGTGCAGCTGCCCTAGACTATATGAAGTGGAGTACAGTGTGTCAAAAAAGCTAACTAGGTGATGCTAAAAAAAATCCCCATCACACAGGATGGTTAGTCATACAGAGGCATGTGATAAGCAGTCTGCACTGGCAGACTGCGGAAGCATTTTGAGGATATCATCAACACAAGAGTGAATAAGGCAGCAGTGGTAATACAAGTCACCATCTCGCAGGAGGGGCAGTCACGTTCCCTCCGCCAAAGTCTACGGACATCGCCGCCACGTTTACATAATGCTAGATAAAAGCCTCATTCTGGTAACGATTTAAAACAAGTGAGGCTTACTAAACCTTGGGCCGTCTCTCGCAAAGAACAAGTGAGGCTTATTGAGCCTTTGGCCTTTCAAACATTTTCACACAACTGGTAAGAAATAATACAAAATTCCGTATCAGTCAGCTACTGATATTAAAAAGACCCCAAAAATAATAGTCTCTACAGACACAAGGGCCACCATACACCTGGGAAGGTGGCTCCCAATAACAGCTAGACGGTACCTGTCTCTGCTTATTTCCTCTCTCTTAAGGTACTCATTACTGGCACTTGAGATCTCCTCAAGCACTCCATTCTTTTGTTGCTATTCTGGATTCTTAACACCCTTTGCGTTCTCTGTGCTCATTCGCCTTGTTTGCCATCCCATCTGTGTTTGTGTACATGACTTTAAAGTTAACTTCCTGTGTTGTGTGTGGTGGAAGGGGGGCGGGGAGGGGCAGAATGTGGTAATGTGGATGGTTGGGTTTAGAGGGGGATGGTCACGGTACTCACCTAATTGTACTTATCTAGTTGTGATTGCGGGGGTTAAGCTCTGGCTTTTTGGTCAGGCTTCTCAACTGTCAATCAACTGGTGTACAGATTCCTGAGCCTACTGGGCTCTATCATATCTATATTAGAAACTGTGTATGGAATCTCTACCACATCACTGCCTAATGCATTCCATCCGTTAACTACTCTGACACTGAAAAAGTTTTTTCTAACGTCTCTGTGGCTCATGTGGGTACTCAGTTCCCACCTGTGTCCCTTTGTTTGCGTACCACCAGTGTTAAACAGTTTATTTTTATCTCCTGTGTCAATTCCTCTAAGAAATTTGAGATAGTGATCATATCTTTCCGAGCTCTCCAGTCTTCCAGCGACGTGAGGTGCATTTCAAGCAGCCTTTCCTCGTAACTCATGCCTCTTAGTTCTGTGACTAGCATAGTGGCATACTTCTGAACTTTTTCCAGCTTCGTCTTGAGCGTGGCAAGGTACGGGCTCCATGCTGGGGCCGCAAATTCCAGGATGTATCTAACATATGTGGAATACAAGGTTCTGAAAGATTCCTTACACAGGTTCCTGAAGACAGTCCTGATGTTAGCCAGCCTCGCATTCGCCGCTGATGTTATTCTTTTGATGTGGGTTTCAGGAGACAGGTTTGGTGTGATATCAACTCTTAGATCTTTCTGTCTGTCCGTTTCATGAAGGACATTATCTCCCATTCGGTATCCTGTGTCTGGCCTCCTGTTTCCACCGCCTAGTTTCATCACCTTACATTTACTTGGGTTGAACTTTAGTAGCCATTTATTGGACGATTCATTCAGTTTGTCTAGGTCGTCTTGTAGCCTCATACTATCTTCCTCTGCCTTAATCCTCCTCATAATTTTTGCATCATCAACAAACAATGAGAGGAACGAGTCAATTCCCTCTGGGAATTCATTTACATATATATCAGAAACAGTATAGGTGCAAGGACTGATCCCTGCGGGACTCCACTGGTGACGCCTCGCTAGTCCAAGACCTCCCTCACAGTGACTCGCTGTCTTCTGTTGCTTAGTTTTTACCTTGTGTTGGTTGGTTGGTTTCGAGTCTTAGCATCCCTGCGGCCTGGTCATCGCCAAGGTCTCCTAAATTACTCCCTTATCCAGTGGAGTACCTTCCCTTTCACTCCTGCCTGCATCTTCAGCTTGTGCACTAGTTTTCTGGCACTCCAAAAATATGTAGTCTGCCCACCCCTCTCTTCCCTGTCTGTTTGTTGCCACACACACACACACCACACACACACACACACACACACCACACACACACACCACACACACACACACACACACACACACACACACACACAGACACACACACAGACACACACACACACACACACACACACACACACACACACACACACACACACACACACACACACACACACACACACACACACACAATACAGTGACTTGACAGCTGAGTGGACAGCGCTCGGTATTCGTAATCTTAGGGTTCGGGGATCGATCATCGGCGAATGCGGAAACAAATGGGCACAATTTCTTTCACCCTGATGCATCTGTTCACCTTGCAATAAATACGTACCTGGAGTTAGACAGCTTCCAGGGGCTGCTTCCTAGAAGCATGTGTGTGTGCGTGTGAAAAAAAAGTTGATTTATAGACAGTTGAGAGGCGGGCCGAGAGAACCAGAGCTCAACCCCCGCAAGCACAACTAGGTGAATCTTTTCTTTCACTACACACACTGTGTGTGAATGTATGAATGAGTAAGTGAGTGAGTGAGTGAGTGAGTGAGTGAGTGAGTGAGTGAGTGAGTGAGTGAGTGAGTGAGTGAGTGAGTGAGTGAGTGAGTGAGTGAGTGAGTGAGTGAGGGGAGAGTGTAATTCCCCTTCTAAACATATATTTTAGTTAAACAGTTATGAGTCTGGAACTGTGTGTGTGTAGAGGACATGCCGAGCCGTGGCCAGGTCCCGGGGCGGCGGAGGTGCTGCTGCCAGGCGCGATAGAAGCACCTTGTAATAATTGTTATCAGCATCTGGCGACATAAATATTAAGAGCGGACCGTTCATCTTGCTAGGACCACTTGCGCCACCCGCCTCTCCTCCACACCCACCTTCCTCTTGGTGCTCCTTCCACTCAACCTGCCCCAGAAACACGCCATCTACCGCCACAGAACAGCGCCCTCGAACCATTCCCAGCCACAGTTTAATGGCGGGTTTACCGTGACAAGCGCCAGCCGGCCGGCAGCCTCTCCTCCCGCCCTTCATCACGGAGAGGGTAACACACAACTTCTCACCACGCTATCTTGCTTCTAACTGCTAAAGTCAGAGAGAGGAGAGAGAGAGAGATGAGACGGGACGATGTACGTGAAAGGGGACTTAAAATGAGGTGTGGAAGGTG
>WNGS01167840.1:1689272-1712546 GCA_020271785.1 Procambarus virginalis | reverse complement strand
CACTGCAAAATAGTGTTCAAAGTTGTATCGAAAACTTCCGACAAAGTCTGGCCCATCGGCCTTAAATACAAGAGGTCTGAACTAGAGCTTCCACGAGTGTTACCGCCACACTATGCAGTTCATAGACAACTTAACAACTAAGCTGAACATTGGCAGCTACTTGGGTGGACACAATACAACTGAAAAGGGGGAGTACCACAACTGACTGCTCCTCCCCATCATGGGGAATGCTCACTGTGAGGGATAACATCACAAATAGTGTCCCGGCGCTGGACAAAGACGTTATTGACCAACAAAACCAAGGAGGCAATGAAGTCATAAACGACTTTGAACAGCAATAGACAATAAATAAAAAAAAAACAAACGTTCTATTAAACATTGGAAAGTGAAACCCAGAGGACACTATACAACAACGCCTCCAAGAAGAGGAGCCCCACTTCCACACAGCTGGGGACCCAAGAGCTTAGATCTCTCTCGAGGTCAGCCAAGCCCCATAGTACATAATTCAAAGATGAAATGCAAACCAGATCCTCCACACACGGAAAAATATGAACAACGAGCAGATCATCAAATCATGAACAAAAAGCTTCAGAGCGTGTGTGAGAATGCTACACAGTATTCGTCGTAGAAAACCATATATGTTTAAATGCTTCAGACTTACTTCACAAACCACTCACAGCTTCATGACAAGAGAAAGCAAGTTTTGTTTACCTACCAATCACAAACATCGTGTCAGCAAGGCGGACAGCTAGCCTGCCTGCTAACATAGCTCACTCTATATGCCACATTCCCAAAACTGTTTTTTCTCCTGAATTTCTCCATCTTTTGTACTCCCCCCAACAACCCAACATCACAAAGCAACACATGACCAAAGTCAGGACTGAATACCACACACTCCTCCACTGACCAACCACCACCTGCAGCGGCCCACTACTGTCATTTTGCCACACCATTCAACAGGTCAACGCAGCCTTGAAAATATCAGTTAACGGATGAAATATTTATGGTGAAGAAACTATGGCGAAGACACGCAGGTCTGAGTATTGGTAGTGAGCTGCTGCTTCACTGTCCTTCGTGTGACAGTGCCACGTGCTGGCACCTCGTCCTCAATCAGCACTCAAGAAATCTATCCTTAAAACCCCCTCGTGGCTCTTCTCGTAATACTTTTACTAAATAAAATATTCCAGTATTTGTCAATATTTATACGGATCTTCCATACCGCGATCATGTCACCTCTCTTCCAGCTTTCCTGTTGAGTATTAGGGTCAAGTTCCTTCAGACTTTTTTCGTATTCCAGCCCTCTTAGTGGGACCGGTCTGGTGTCATATAGGATGAGCGGGGGGGAGGGGGGGCATGCGGACCCTCATATGGAAGACGGGGGGGGGGGGGTCCAGGTCTGGACTCCGTAAATCAAGAGCCGCCCTGCTTCTGCTCCGTCAGCGACCCTGCTGCGTCCGTCAGACCGCACCTTTCTCACCCCCCTCCTGCTGGGGTAGCCAAGAGATCGTCATTTACTCCCGACCCTTTGTCCCTTCAGTGATAGATTGCCTTGATATCATCATCCCTCCCCCCCCCTCTCCCAGCTCACACATCACAGGCATTTCACTTCACTACTCGAGCCTTCCCATAAGATCACAACGTAGCCTCCAAGACTTCCCTTCACCCTCGCTCTAATATACGTCGGGAAATATTCAATCCCTTCGGGGCCTCCTCGTCGTCCCTTTCAATGCCTCTTCTTTTTCACTTATTTGATATAGCTCTGCGTTTTCTTTATGTTTACATGTTGAGGTATACGGCTATTATATGTTTATATGTCTATATCGCGTGTCGGGGTCCCCTAGGAGGACAGGGAATAAATCAAATGTTAACCTTATCTCATGGGTTTTTTAAATTCCTGAGAATTACCCGAGACGTGCTCGGGAAAATACTCGAAGACTGCAGCAGAAGTTAACAAAACTCCTCCTGACATCCTAGGCTCGTTATTGACACGATACAAGGCACTATTAAAGAAGTGTGCTGCCTCCTTCATCAAGCTACGTATCCTAAGAAGGTTAAAATAAGACAGGTTCCACTGACAACGTGGAGGCCTTACTAACGACAGTTTCTAGTTTAGGCCATCGCGGACTCTCATGGGGCTTAAGTCCCAGTAGCATGAGCTTGGAAGCTATATTGATGTCAGTTTTTTTTTTATTATTATTTTCTACCACAGACGTGGCCACACATTTACAATGCCAACCAGCATATATACATTTCTTCTGTCCTCCATGGGACAGGGTTAGATTGTTGACCAGACCACACACTAGAACGTCGTCGTCCCTTCAACTTCTAGTGTGTGGTCTGGTCAACATACTTCAGCCACGTTATTGAGACTCTTCGCACTGCGACAGGGTTAGAGATGTGTTAAACATATATTTCAAGGGTTTATTGAACAATCAACCACAGAGGGTGATTCGGTGCTTTTAAAATGCTAAGCTAACCTACATACGTAAATACATAGATACACAGATTACGTATGCCCTACATAAAGTGTTCGATGTGTCTTTTACATAGTGTCATTAATGTACATTTACAAAGGTGAAATGTAATTCTGATCAGCTTCCATATATACTTTATACCCATACATATACACACACATATACATACATATATACACACACATGCATTCACATACATTTGTCTCATTTACTCTAACAGGGTGAGATAGCTGATAACGAAACTAGTGTGCAATTAAGCACTTGATGTGAGTGCCAGGACCCTTTGCTGCACGTTGACGAGTCCCTCCTTCCCTGGTCTTCCGGCCACGAGTGAGGTCCTGGTTCTGCCACGTTTGGAATATCTTACTCACGTCCATTCGGTAAACTGATATTAACTATAATTTCTTTAGCCACTTTCATAACATTGGGGAATTCTTACCCTTACTTTACCTTGGCCTGTTTTGCAAGACCAGTGTACTCAACTAAGCCCGGAATTACATAAAGTCAAACACGGGATGGGTATGGGGTGCATAATAAAGAAAGAAATTAAATTAATTAATCAAACGCTTTTTCATGACTAAACTTCCTAAGACAAAACATAAATCACAATAACGTAGCTGGCTTAAGTACTAATAAAGCACAAACTTTAATACTGTGAATACCGGCATATGATTGAACGGTTGAGGAGTGACCAAAGTCTTGATGCATTAAGATTCGTTCCAAGTAACTGAGGTATATTCTTAAGGAGTCGACTCGCTGATAACGGCAGAACCCCTTGTTTCATAAGTCCATATTGTACTGTATTCAGCCGGGGGGGGGGGGTTCTGACAACGCAACGGTCCACTATCGTAGGTCTAAACCTCCTCTAGTAAGGGGAGTTCGTTGCCTATATATATATGGGCTCGGCTATCGAGGTAAGGTAGAGGTAACTTCCAGGAAGTTCTCATAATCATAGGTTATCTATATAGTATAACTTAAATCTCTCTTGATAAATTAGAAAGTCTCTTCTTACAAGTTTTTGATGTTCACTGTCGGTCTGACTCCCTCACTGTCGGTCTGACTCCCCCACTATAGGTCTCAGACTCCCCCCCACTATAGGTCTCAGACTCCCCCCACTATAGGTCTGACTCCCTCACTGTTAGTTGAAGGTAACTCTTGTGACAAATTCCACTAATAAAGAAGATGGTGCCTCAACAACTACTGGTGGCCCCGCTAGCACGGCGCTGCTCCCACGTCCCACCAAGGCTCTAGGTACGGGGTCAGGGCCTGAGGAGTACCTTAAATGCAGTAAGTTCACAGAGCAGGCAGTGATTACCCCCACACATATACTGTGGCTCCCAGGCGAGGCTCCCAGGAGCACCACTAGTGTTCACTTTGTCTACCACTTTCTATTATAATAAGATATGCTTTAGAAAATGTTATAGTGAAACATTCATATTTTTAGAAAGTATAAGTTAGGAATAAACGAGGAGGAGGAGGAGCGGTTTCCAGAGGAGTGAGGGCGGCCGTAGCTGCGTGCGGCAACGCTATCCTGCAGGGGGCGTCCTGGGGAGAGGGCGGCGGGGCGCCCTCCGCTCCGGCCGAGTCCCGACGGAGGGGACGACATTCTGAGAACGCCGCCCGCAGGGGTCCTCGCTCGACCCACATGTCATTACCGAAAACCTTTTCGAAATCACGTTTCTCGCTGGCCACTACAAAGTAGCCCAATAGATATAATTGCCGATGATGTGGAGGAGTATGACATAGGGACAAGTGGTGGAGTGGTCCGGGGGTGGTGGAGCGAGGCACAGACTGTCGTCGGTGCACGAGACGTGTCAGCATAATCACTTCATTATTTACCTGTGTGCAGCGCATGAGTGGCTCGTTCCGCCGTCATCAGTATTCAAGGCGCATGCGCTGCCGGGTCTCTGAGCAGCCATAAATCCGGGTTACACGGTGCGTTTTTCTCGTGTCACCGACAACGCAGCAGGACCCGGCAATAACACGGGGCCGGCCGGCGGGGGTGTCAGGACGCGCGGAGATCCAGGTTCTTACCCCCAGCGCGCCCACAGCGCAACCCACTCTCACGCCCTCCTCGCCCAGTAATAAGGGCCATAGTCTCCACTCACAGTCGTGTCGTCTGTATATTATTCCCACTTTCAGGCCGGAATTTCCCCGCATCATTATAGTTCTCAAGCCACTCGCTCCACAATACATGCTATGGACCTTGAGAGCCGAGTTAAGCAAAGAGAGTCTAATCTCTAGCCGGATGGGAGGTGCTCTAAGCTGCTTTGATTCCTCTGTAGAACACAACAAGAGTTTCTGGTTTTCATTTTAAGTAGGAGAATACTGAATTCCTTTATCGAATACAACCTAACTAGACTGCCGAGCCGTGGATGTCAAGTTATTTTGACTTCACTGTATTGTCTCAGGGGAAGAGAGGAAGGCAGCTCAGGAGTGGCAGATGGGTTCATATGAACACCGGGCTTTAAAACTGCCATGTATGGCGTTTGGTGATGTTGCGGCAGCCCGGGTCGTAAATCACTTCGATGGCAAGCGACGCGCGAGCCGCTCTTCGTCATTGGGGTTTGCGAGGCGGCTTGTTACCTTAATGAAACACGCACTATATCTTGGCCCACAACCTCCGTCTGTCACAAGGATGCCAGAGTAGGAGCAACTGAACCTCAAATTGAAAACGAATGGGATATAAAGTGTCATGTGCGTGATTTGCTGTCTCTTGAGTAAGAGAGCGGGGGTTGGGGGTTAGGTGGAGGGGCTGCGAGCCAGAGGAGACCGTGTCGTCACTGGCTCTTCCTGTGAGTAATATAAAAGTCTACTCAACTCAGGAACGCACACACGTTTTAGTTAAGCACTTGTGATTAAACCTGTTTAATGTTATTTATTCTCAGTTATATTCACTCAATATTACTCGAGCCTACAGTAAAATTATTGCTATTGATCCTCGTTTATTATGGCGTTTAAATCCTATTTTATTTTATCCTCATAAAAACGATTAGATATTTGAATTTACAATTAGCTCACACACGTAACTGTATACGAAACAGCTCCCCTCCCTTCTCCCTCTCACTGAATACCAACAAAACAAGAGTAAAGGGATGAAAGCACGAGACTCAGATGAGTCCAAAGACGTTAGAGAGTTCTATTAAAGCAACCAAGTTGCTGGAAAACAGAATGAACTAAAGGAGCAGGATGTAGAAACAAACTACATTCATAATTTTAAAAGCAGATATGATAAGGAACACGTCAGGAGTCATTGAATTAGAGAAACAAATGGCATTTCACCTGATGGCACTGTTCACTTCGCAATAAAATAGGTACCTGAGAGTTAGACAGCTGCTACGAGCTGCATCCTGAGGATGTGTGAAAGAAATATATATATATTTTATATGATAGTAAATTAGTCGGTACATTAGACAACCCGATGGTTAGAAAGGCGGAGTCCAAGAGCTAAATGCTCGATTCTGCAGGCACATATTGTATATACAATTAGGAAACACACACAGCACACTGGCAGGAAGCAGTGTACACGGTGTCTCAGAAGAGTAAGTGCAAGCAAACTGAAGAGACGAGCCAGTGATAAAACGCTTCACTGGCTATGAGACTAAGCACGCAACAGAGAAGAATACCGGGGGGGGGGGGAGTCATTAGCGACAAGTGACATTACCCGTGAGGTCCCACAAGGGTCAGCATTAGGACCTTTCCTGCTGATCACTTTTGTGCATGATCTCCCAGAGCGGACAAACTCCTTCCTTTCAGTGCTTGTACAAGTATGACTGGTACGCTACACGACAATTAATCCAACACCGCGAAAACACTTTACCGAGCGTGATAGCGATGCTTGGGAAGAAGCCTTAACCTTGACTTCTAACCGGGGCCTAAGGCACCAAAAATATAACCACGAATTGTCTGGAAAAATGATCGACCGTCTATATCCTTCTTAGTACCTCTGTCGTCACAACCTTCAGCACCGTCCAGGGGCCTTCAGGTCTGGCGATATATTCACCTGCGGCTCCCGTGCCCTCACAAAACTCAGCGCTCCAAACAAAGTCATTCGCAGCCTTTAAGTGCTCCTTTCACGGTGTACAAAGGAAAAAAAATTAGCCTTTGCCTGGTCTCCGATGGTATCAGGCGGCGTGTCACCCGCCGCCGACTTAGCCATCTCAACTATCTCGACTATCTGAGGGTTCTCTGCGGGACTCCTGTCAGTGCAAACAGTAGAAGGCGACCCCGGCTACCGGGTCCGACGGGTAACCTCGGCGACAACAATATCGGGGACACTATCACCTCTCCCGAGCACGACCCAACCACCAGTGTCGCAGTGTCGCCATCACCTCACAGCAGTGGTCCCCTCG
Source organism: Procambarus virginalis (assembly GCA_020271785.1). Taxonomy (NCBI): domain Eukaryota; kingdom Metazoa; phylum Arthropoda; class Malacostraca; order Decapoda; family Cambaridae; genus Procambarus; species Procambarus virginalis. The sequence continues at coordinate 1,705,720 of WNGS01167840.1, read as the reverse complement.
CCTTCCTGGCTACTGCTGCTGCTGTTGTTGGTTGCTGTTCCTGCCGCTGCTGCTGTTGTTGCTGCTGCTCCTGCCGCTGTTGTTGCTACTCCTGCCGCTGTTCCTGTTGTTGTTGTTGGTTGCTGCTCCTGCTGCTGCTTTTGCAGCTGCTATTTCTTCTGATGCTGCTGTTAATAATGCTGCTGCTAATGCTGATGCTGCTGTTTCCAAGCTAGTGCTGCCACTAATAATTTATAACGGCACCTGCAGTATGTTGGTCGCGATGCTCTAGCTCCAAGCCAGGCAGGTGCCTCCGGGAGGACGGAGGGCCACAACTAGGTGATAAGGGCCAGTAAGGACCTGCTGTGTGCGATGCCAGGGAGGACCCAACTGCGCTCCATCAGACTGAATACCTTCATTTGTTATTCCTAGCATTCTTTTCTCATTCCATCCCCCCCCCCCCCCCTTACAACGTACTTCCTTTTACATGTTACTGTGTTCGCCTTCTTTCTGTACCCGTTTTTTTCCTATCTGGACCACCTGTTGCTTCGTGTATCTCCGTCTCACCCGTACTCGCCCGGTCTCCCCGTCGTTGTCTCTCTCACCCGCCTCATCCATATTCCTCCCCAGCACCTCCTCCCTCCGCCCCTTCCTTCCCTCCTCCTCCTGCGACCTGACCATAATGACACTCCGTAAATCTGGCGGCGTCGGTTGCAGCCGTGTGGGGGGACGGTCCGGCCTGTGTTCCTGCCCGGGAGACTTCTCTTCTGCATTTAAAGTGATCATTTGCCTGTAGGTCGGTAATGTGCCCACTGCTGCCCGCCGTCACCGCTACCCACCCAACCCCTCTGCCCCTATTCTATGTCTATGGTGCTCGCTCGCTCTCTCCGGTTACACGTTTTGTATTCACTTCTTGCATGTGTGGATTTGCTAATAATCGCGAGTAAATATTGAACTGTCAAAAGCTGGAGTGTCCGGAACTCGTGCTGGGGCTCGAGCCTACGCCATCTCCGTACCGCATCTCTCGCAAAATTTCTCCACGAGTGTTTTGCAGTTATATACGAGATTACCGAGCACACTCGTGTGAGCCCGCTCACTGCGAAGCAAAATAATATTTTGTGACTAGAACCAATCAGAACACAGTGTGGCCATAGACGCACGCCTCCTGGTGTCTCGGGTTTGAACATTGCATTAGGCAGAGCGTAGACTATCTGGGGTACAAGTACAAGTTGCATTGAGTACAAGCCTCGGTGCAAGTTGCATTAAGTGCAGCGTGTTGCAAGGACCTGCACGTGAGTGCAGGTGGGTCTTCCTGTATGCAATATTGGGTATCAGAGCTCAAGTACTCTAAACGCCTAAGGAATGATACTCCTGTGATCTATTTTTATTTGCTGGTAAAGCTATTCCATAACGCGTTCGAAATATGCTATGAATTATGGGGCTCATGTTTTAAATTCAGCTACTCAGAACAAAAAGTTCCAAGCAGCACGGGCTATGGTGAGCCCGTCGTAGTCACCTGGCACAGGAGGTGTGCGTATTGGAACGTTGTTGGAATATATGGGGTTCAGTTCCCGAACTATTATATACCTCTGTAACCTTTTTTCCACCATTGTCCTCGGGATGGGTATGTGGTGCATAATAAATAAGTCTAGATAGGCTGCGTTTAGAAGGCTATGTCATGGGACGGGTTGCCGTCATGACACGGGAAGTGCTAAGTTATACCACGGGAAGTGCTAGGTAAGATACCACGGGAAGTGCTAGGTAAGTTATACCATGGGAAGTGCTAGGTAAGTTATACCACGGGAAGTGCTAGGTAAGTTATACCACGGGAAGTGCTAGGTAAGATACCACGGGAAGTGCTAGGTAAGTTATACCACGGGAAGTGCTAGGTAAGATATACCATGGGAAGTGCTAGGTAAGTTATACCACGGGAAGTGCTAGGTAAGTTATACCATGGGAAGTGCTAGGTAAGTTATACCATGGGAAGTGCTAGGTAAGTTATACCATGGGAAGTGCTAGGTAAGTTATACCATGGGAAGTGCTAGGTAAGTTATACCATGGGAAGTGCTAGGTAAGTTATACCATGGGAAGTGCTAGGTAAGTTATACCATGGGAAGTGCTAGGTAAGTTATACCACGGGAAGTGCTAGGTAAGTTATACCACGGGAAGTGCTAGGTAAGTTATACCATGGGAAGTGCTAGGTAAGTTATACCACGGGAAGTGCTAGGTAAGTTATACCATGGGAAGTGCTAGGTAAGTTATACCACGGGAAGTGCTAGGTAAGTTATACCACGGGAAGTGCTAGGTAAGTTATACCACGGGAAGTGCTAGGTAAGTTATACCACGGGAAGTGCTAGGTAAGTTATACCATGGGAAGTGCTAGGTAAGTTATACCATGGGGCTGGGTTTATTTTATAATTACGAAACCCTCATGTGTGTATGTTTGGTTTGAAAATTCTTATTCTTTATAAAAACACACGTGTATACGGGAAACGCCTACCCATGTGTACACTCTTGCAATTCATGTGTACGCAGTCAACACATCTGTATTTGTGCAAGTGTATTGTAAGCAGGGGGGGCGAGTGTGTGGTAGGTTGTGTATGTGTTTGATTGTGTTTGTGTGTGTGTGTGTGTGTGTGGGTTACGCAAGGGAGAGGGGGGCGGCAGTAGTGTTTGTTTACACTCACGACCCCTCAAGAGCCTCAACTACTGCGGGAGTTTGACTAACGATAGCTCTTATCTTCCTGACTAGAACACGTTAACGAAAGAAAAAAAAATTACTTCGCACTGGAACTTCCAAGTTTTAAAATTGAATTTTACGTCTTGTAGTTCGTATCGTGAATGACGCTATTTTTCAGTAACTTGTATTCGTCTCACAAATCGTAATTGAATTCGTTTGTCAAATGTGTTACTTTTTACCGAGTTGGTGAGTGCGGGAAGGCGGGTGCGCGGTGAGGTGTTGAGCAGGTACTCACCTGTTCTTCACCTGTATTCACCTGTTTCCCCACATTGTATGCCGCTGTCCGCTCCCTTGATGGAAACGTTCCGGACATTTGGATCCATTGTACACTACACAGAACGGAATAATGGAAGAGAAAATGGGATCTTGAGAATAAGAGAAAATGGGACAATGGCAGATAATGCTGGTTAACTCTCCTCTGTGGCAAAGGAGATGGTCATGACTTCAAGATATCCTTGGCCCCTTAGAACCTTCAAAAGGAAAGTTGGGTGACTTTCTATGGCAAGAGGAGTTGCCGTGGGAGGCAAAGCTTCTCCTCTTCCTTCTCCTCTTCCTTGAGGACGATCGTCGGGCCGCAGACGAGGAATATATTGAGTAAAAGTCAAATGCTTTGGCTTAGGAGCAATGTAATTTGTTAGCAAACGTTTGGACGGTCTGCTAGTATAGCAGACACTATATACGAGGGACTCGCTTGTACAGCAGACACTATATACGAGGGACTCGCTTGTACAGCAGACACTATACACGAGGGCTCGCTAGTACAGCAGACACTATACACGAGGGGCTCGCTAGTACAGCAGACACTATACACGAGGGGCTCGCTAGTACAGCAGACACTATACACGAGGGGCTCGCTAGTACAGCAGACACTATACACGAGGGGCTCGCTAGTACAGCAGACACTATACACGAGGGACTCGCTAGTACAGCAGACACTATACACGAGGGACTCGCTAGTACAGCAGACGCCATACATGTGTCTGCTCTGAGCTTGGTAGGTACAAGTTACCGTCCAAGTGTCCCTCAGTTGTCGTACCAGTAATTAAACTTACCGTCTTACAACACCTCGGAGGCCGCGCCGAGATTTCTTCTGCGAGGATTTAAGAAAAAGGGGCAAAATTGTATGTTTGTATAAAATGAAATCCTTTGTTGTTAAATTTACGTTAAAGGAATTCTCAGCTTTTATACTTATATAAAATAAGTCATATTCTCAGCTCTTGGCAGCATGTGAGAGTATGACTCTTGGCAGCATGCGAGACTATGACTCTTGGCAGCATGTGAGAGTATGACTCTTGGCAGCATGTGAGAGTATGACTCTTGGCAGCATGTGAGAGTATGACTCTTGGCAGCATGTGAGAGTATTACGACAAGGGCACTGTAACACTTACCTCACGTGAGCTCACCATGCATCCTTTACCTACCTTTCCTTTGCATCAGACGAGAGGCGCACCGGACGGAAGCGCTCAGGTAACGCCTCATAGATTCACCGTGACGGTGCTTCTGCTATGGTCCCTGTAGAGTGTATCGCAAGTCAGGCTCCAGCCCGTGACACCCACACAATGACTAGAGTGTAATGCACTAAAGTCTAAATAAAGAAACCATGTCACGGGGTCTATATTGATGTCCCCAAGCACCGCCTGGTGAACACGGTGGCCTCTCCGCACGCACAAACACTCGACACTTGATGAGCACATCTATTATATTGACCAGGCAGTGCAATGGACGTCTAAATATTCCCCCCAACTTCAAAGAGTGACATTTACACCATTGCCGAGTTTCCGTTTTCATGTGTATGTACACAAACAGTTACCCGGAGCTGCTCGAGTATAAAACACTAGTGACACCTTCACACCACACGACCACTTTACCATGTTCACTCCTACAGTGTTTGACACTCTCGGTCTGCCAGAGTTACATTGTAGCCCACACGGTCACATGGTGAACGTTTTAACAATGAACACGGTTTCCTGCAGCGCAAGTCATCACCACACAGGCTTTCAGGACAACCCGTCCTCGACTGAAGTCCATTACATTCAGCGGTCGACCCCACAGACGCATTCATAAATTTTTACATGCTAATCATTCAAAACGGGAATTTTCTCAAATATAAATTAATATTATAATATACTAACATATTATGCATATATAGGCATAGGTTAGGTTAGGTGTTTAGGTTCTTTTGGCGATTATTTGTAGTACGTGGGTGAAGCATTTACAGCGTTGTGGTTCGAACAAAATTAGTCAGTGAAGCACTTGTTCCGAAAGTGTTCGAACGTCAGCAGTTGTGAGTCGTGTGTAAACCGCTTTTCATTCATAAACAGGGGGGTTTGGCGGGTGCATGGAATCACTTTTGGATCTTTGTTTGGAGGACGGGCTGCTCACCACTGTGGCAGACACTCCCGAACCCCCGGTGTTCCGACCACGACTCGAAAATCGTGGATTATGAAGCTCCACCGAGTGTTCCGGGACCCAACCCCCTCTGATGTGTGTTGGTATAATGTTAGCGTAGCTGCTATTGTCAACACAAAACATAATTAGTAAAGGCAAGGCTCAGGTGCTTTTGTATTCACAGAACGTAAATGAAACATTTTAAGCAGTGTGCTCCGAACATGTGAAGTGAGTGAGAAACGTTTCAAGAAAAGCTTCGAACAAGGCTACAGGTCCAGAACACAGATGGCTACTGACAAGGTGCGCTAAGGTTACGCTCGTCCAGGTGGTGGCCGACCCCATAACCGCATTCAGTCATTTTATTGTACTGTGTAATGGCTCTCTAAATGCTTCACTCACGTGACGACCCGTCCTCATCAACAAAGGCCAAATGCTCGTTAATCCAGCCGCCAACCACCACCCCCCCCACCCCCCCCCCTCCTGTCTATGAATGAAAAACAATTTACGCACGACTCACAACCATGACGCACGACTCACAACTATGACGCACGACTCACGACGCACGACTCACAACCACGACGCACGACTCACAAGCACGACGCACGACTCACAAGCACGACGCACGACTCACAACCACGACGCACGACTCACGACGCACGACTCACAACCACGACGCATGACTCACGACGCACGACTCACAACCACGACGTGCGTATTTTTCTCGAGCAGTTCACGTCCTCTGCTTGAATCACTCCTCGCTAACTTCTTCATTCGTGTACTGCAAAGACCAATAATTGCCAGTAGAACTTAACTACCTTACCTAACCCAAGTTAGGCCTCACTATTCAATACATTCTAGAATGCAAATAATTTGAGAAAAATATAAATTTTGAATACGCAGTAGGCTAAAATTGATGAATGTGGGGTCGGCCGCCGCTTTGACGAGCCTAGCCTGAAGATGGGTTGCTGGAGCAGGTACCGGGAACTTGAGCCCCATACAGAGTCCCGAAAGCCAAACTACGGGCTATCATTTGGTCCCATAAGATAACGTCGCCGACACAGACACGAGGCAAACCAGCTACACTGTACATGGCGCTAAGGAACTGACTACACAATACATAGAGCTATGGCACTGGCTACACAGAAAACACAGAGCTGTGCCACCGGCTACAGAGAGCTGTGCCCCCCGACAACGGAGAGTACATTTCACTGCGGGACGGAGAGGGTCGCCGTGGGAAGCTCTGAGGTGCGCATATAGAGTTCGATAATGAGCCTGACGACACAAGGACGAGTAATTATCATACAAAAGAATTAACCGCGCTTGGGTACCCATCGCTCGCTGTTACCCGAGCCAGGACGACTTCGACCCTCGCTGGCAGGGGCGTGCCCGCGCCTTACCTCCTCACGTGCCGCCTTCCTCCGCCTGCAGCGACGCTACTTATCTGAAGCGCGTTCCCTCCACCCTATTGACATTTCCAAATACTAAATATAAATTCAGTTAGAAATATTTTCTATCAACATATGCGACACTGGCACTAAGCAGACTTCACCAAAACGAAAGATTCAGACACAGGTAAGATTCGGTGGAGACGGCGGCCAAGCGAGGCTAGCGGGGGTCTAACTGGAAAGGCTCCAACAGCCTACTAAGTTACAGCTCACTGGCCATAGGTCACCAAGGAACGGTCCTGTGCCAGCGGGGAGGACGGCGCGTGGACTGTGGGAAGACTGCGGTCACAGCCTGGACCCCTGGAACGTTCAGTGTGCTGGAAGATGGCCAGCGTTACATGCACAAACTCCTGTAACGTATGGCGATGAAGGTGAGGACATAGACCTTACAGTCCTGAAATATGCAGCAAACATTTCAGTCTCTACGAGAGGATGTATACGATGTCCTGGACATCATTTCAAGCAAGGTACCGGCGGCAGGGAGCGTGTGAGGCGCTGGAATGCATATTAAACAAAGTAGCAGGCATCAGGATAATTCTGATGTCCCGGAGTGCATACTGAGCAATGAAATATCCATACAACGTCTGAGATCCAGTGATACACGAAATAAAGTAATACCCGAAGAAATTTGCTCGAAATCTTTAAATAAATACTGAATGATGTTGAAAGCAAATGTCACAGAACATTCTGCCACCCACACCTTGATTTTGGAGAGTGCCGTGGGAGATGCCTGCACTCTACATACCGGAGAGCCACAGAGCCACTGTACCGTGGGACAGAGTGAGCCACCATACAGTGGACCACAGGGAGCCACCATACAGTGGACTGCAGGGAGCCACCATACTGTGGACCGCAGGGAGCCACCATACAGTGGACCGCAGGGAGCCACCATACAGTGGACCGCAGGGAGCCACCATACAGTGGACCGCAGGGAGCCACCATACAGTGGACCGCAGGGAGCCACCATACAGTGGACCGCAGGGAGCCACCGTACAGTGGACCGCAGGGAGCCACCGTACAGTGGACCGCAGGGAGCCACCATACAGTGGACCGCAGGAAGCCACCATACAGTGGACCGCAGGGAGCCACCATACAGTGGACCGCAGGGAGCCACCATACAGTGGACCGCAGGGAGCCACCATACAGTGGACCGCAGGGAGCCACCATACAGTGGACCGCAGGGAGCCACCATACAGTGGACCGCAGGGAGCCACCATACAGTGGACCGCAGGGAACCAGTGGATTTCAGTAATGTGTGACAGACCATGCCTTATCAGTTATGTCGTTAATTGACGATTGTCAGTAGCAAACTGTGATAGATATATCTATTTGTTTACACATGAATACAGTGAATACAGTTTACATATGAATCACCAGAACCGGCGTTCAGGTGATTCCCAGACACCTGCCTTAACCCACTCGTAATACATCGTATAAGGAGTTGATAAATGTATTGGTAAACAGCCGCACTACCTGATACCCCTTCCCTGATGCCTTGTTCTGGCTCACGTCACCTACACCTCTCACTAATACCCCTACACCCTGCTCAGCACTCCTACACCCTGCTCAGCACCCCTACACCCTGCTCAGCACCCCTACACCCTGCTCAGCACCCCTACACCCTGCTCAGCACCCCTATACCCTGCTCAGCACCCCTACACCCTGCTCAGCACTCCTATACCCTGCTCAGCACCCCTACACCCTGCTCAGCACCCCTACACGCTGCTCAGCACCCCTACACCCTGCTCAGCACCCCTACACCCTGCTCAGCACTCCTACACCCTGCTCAGCACCCCTACACCCTGCTCAGCACCCCTACACCCTGCTCAGCACCCCTACACCCTGCTCAGCACCCCTACACCCTGCTCAGCACCCCTATACCCTGCTCAGCACCCCTACACGCTGCTCAGCACCCTACACCCTGCTCAGCACCCCTACACCCTGCTCAGCACCCCTACACCCTGCTCAGCACCCCTATACCCTGCTCAGCACCCCTACACGCTGCTCAGCACTCTTACACCCTGCTCAACACCCCTACACCCTGCTCAGCACCCCTACACCCTGCTCAGCACCCCTACACCCTGCTCAGCACCCCTACACCCTGCTCAGCAACCCTACACCCTGCTCAGCACCCCTACACCCTGCTCAGCACTCCTACAACCTGCTCAGCACTCCTACACCCTGCTCAGCACTCCTATACCCTGCTCAGCACTCCTACACCCTGCTCAGCACTCCTATACCCTGCTCAGCACTCCTACACCCTGCTCAGCATCCCTATACCCTGCTCAGCACCCCTACACCCTGCTCAGCACTCCTATACCCTGCTCAGCACCCCTACACCCTGCTCAGCACCCCTATACCTTGCTCAGCACCCCTACACACTGGCCATCAAGCCACAATCAGGAGAGAGAGAGAGCAGGCTGGGGGCTGCCAGAGGGGTGTACGGACCGACTTATTTAGAGGGTGTAGTCTAATGCACAAGATGTGTTGAAGGCGGCGTGGGCGCCTGGCCACTCTCTCCCGCCCCCGCCTCTAACCTCCCTCATTATCCACAATTAAGATAACCTCAACCCGGGCCCCTTTGTAGGGCCACGGCGTGAGACGCGACGGACATGTGCAGGTTTCCCCCCAGGCATCTGTAAGGTGCCACGTTGATTCGCGCCCCATCGCCCTCACGCACGCCCACCTCCCTCACGCACGCTCACCGCCCTCACGCACGCCCACCGCCCTCACGCACGCTCACCGCCTTCACGCACGCTCAACGCCCTCACGCACGCTCACCGCCCTCACGCACGCTCACCGCCCTCACGCACACCCAGTGCCCTCACGCACGCCCACGACATTCCATACACATTCTTCCTGGTGTAGTTTGAGCAACAGCCATGTGTGTAACCGTGTTCCAGGTGGTTGTTGTGTGCAGCCACATTCATGAGGAACCTTGGGCGATGTGGAAGCCACAGTTAAGAGAACCAGATGCATGGAAATTTTCCCAGGAGGTTACCAGCGATCGGCTGACATGGCCCGCGGTGACCTGGTCTCCGAATATTAGCCCCCAGCGCCCCCCCCCCCAGGGGCCGGTCATGTAGGGGCCAAGTGGCCGTGGCGTGGGCGGGCCCCGGGGTGGCCCTGGGTGGCACTCATACCTGGCGCCTGCACTCTGTCACCTGGCCGGGCCGAGGGCAAGAGACATCCCTCGGCCGGCACCAACAGCTTGTTACCTCTCTCAGATACGCCCACTCACTGCTCCATTCTTGCGCCATATGTCGTAGATGGATTTTTTTTAATCACTGATAGTGCCGCGGGCGCATGTGCACTCGCCTTATTTAGCTCGCCTAATTGTGCCTGCAGGTCAGGCTTCAGCTTCTGGACCCTCCCGCCATTTTTGTTTATCATCTGATAGAGTGACTTCCAAACCCACTCTTTTCTTGCCATCTAGAGGCTCTAAGCCACTATTTCTCCGGCAGTTCATTACATTTATTTATCATTCCCCCCTCACTTGATAGGTGCGCAACTTACACTTAACTTGCTCAACTTTATCACTCTCTCAACTTAAATCCCCACGACTCATCTTGACCTCAAGTTTCCACCAACGTCTCAAAATGTATTGTTGTTAGAAGGTGAAACACCTTGTAAGTTCTCCACCCTGACCCCCCCCCCCTTGTCCCCTCCTCCCACCTCTTCCTCCCCGCCCCACCTTGTTGTTGTTGTTGTTGTTGTTAAAGATTCGCTACCTGGAACCAAAAGTTCCAAGTAGCACGGGCTATGGTGAGCCCGTAGTGCCTTACCACTTGTCAGCACCATCAGGTCTTATACCTATTTTCCTTGTAAACATTTTGTCTCAGCCTTTGTGTCAACATGTAAGTATTAAATAATACTTATGTCACCAGAAATATATACAATAATTCCCATCAGGTTTTATACAAAATAAATAATAATTTCTTAACATTTCTTTCGGTAATTTTTCACGTTCTGTTCACTGTAAATGGTGAACCTGGGCTCTGTGTCATGACGATCAGCTGATCATGCCGCAAACCTTCTCACTCTCTCCATCTGGAGGTGTGTGCTGCTGTAGGAGAGAGCTCCACGGCAGGGCATGGTTTATGTCGCTCTGGAGCAGCCATATTTAGGTTCCCTAAAGGCCAGCAGGATAGTCGCCGGCTTCAGTCAGCCACTGTTGTGGCTTAGGTNAACACACTGTGGAGCCTTAGTTCAGATATCTTGTACTCTAGGCCTGGGTGCCAGGCTTTGTCGAAATCTTTCCATACAACTTTGAGCACTATATTACAGTGCAGCTTCGTGAGCTTATAGCCCAAACAGGACGAAAAAAGAACACTGCAAAATAGTGTTCAAAGTTGTATCGAAAACTTCCGACAAAGTCTGGCCCATCGGCCTTTAAAACAAGAGGTCTGAACTAGAGCTTCCACGAGTGTTACAGCCACACTATGCAGCTCATAGACAACTTAACAACTAAGCTGAACATTGGCAGCTACTTGGGTGACACAATACAACTGAAAAGTGGAGTACCACAAACTGACTGCTCCTCCCCATCATGGGGAATGCGTCACCTGTGAGGGATAACATCACAAATAGTGTCCCGCGCTGGACAAAGACGTTATTGACCAACAAAACCAAGGAGGCAATAGAAGTCATAAACGACTTTGAACAGCAATAGACAATAAATAACAACAAACAAACGTTCTATTAAACATTGGAAAGTGAAACCCAGAGGACACTATACAACATACGCCTCCAAGAAGAGGAGCCCCACTTCCACACAGCTGGGGACCCAAGAGCTTAGATCTTCTCGAGGTCAGCCAAGCCCCATAGTACATAATTCAAAGATGAAATGCAAACCAGATCCTCCACACACGGAAAATATGAACAACGAGCAGATCATCAAATCATGAACAAAAGCTTCAGAGCGTGTGTGAGAATGCTACACAGTATTCGTCTGTAGACAACCATATATGTTTAAATTGCTTCAGACTTACTTCACAAACACTCACAGCTTCATGACAAGAGAAAGCAAGTTTTGTTTACCTACCAATCACATAAACATCGTGTCAGCAAGGCGGACAGCTAGCCTGCCTGCTAACATAGCTCACTCTATATGCCACATTCCCAAAACTGTTTTCTTCTCCTGAATTTCTCCATCTTTTGTACTCCCCCCAACAACCCAACATCACAAAGCAACACATGACCAAAGTCAGACTGAATACCACACACTCCTCCACTGACCAACCACCACCTGCAGCGGCCCACTACTGTCATTTTGCCACACCATTCAACAGGTCAACGCAGCCTTGAAATATCAGTTAACGGATGAAATATTTATGGTGAAGACACTATGGCGAAGACACGCAGGTCTGAGTATTTGGTAGTGAGCTGCTGCTTCACTGTCCTTCGTGTGACAGTGCCACGTGCTGGCACCTCGTCCTCACTCAGCACTCAAGAAATCTATCCTTAAAAACCCCCTCGTGGCTCTTCTCGTAATACTTTTACTAAATAAAATATTCCAGTATTTGTCAATATTTATACGGATCTTCCATACCGCGATCATGTCACCTCTCTTCCAGCTTTCCTGTTGAGTATTAGGGTCAAGTTCCTTCAGACTTTTTTCGTATTCCAGCCCTCTTAGTGGACCGGTCTGGTGTGTCATATATGGATGAGGGGGGGAGGGGGGCATGCGGACCCTCATATGGAAGACGGGGGGGGGGTTCCAGGTCTGGACTCCGTAAATCAAGAGCGCCCTGCTTCTGCTCCGTCAGCGACCCTGCTGCGTCCGTCAGACCGCACCTTTCTCACCCCCCTCCTGCTGGGGTAGCCAAGAGATCGTCATTTACTCCCGACCCTTTGTCTCTTCAGTGATAGATTGCCTTGATCTCATCCCTCCCCCCCCCTCTCCCAGCTCACACATCACAGGCATTTCACTTCACTACTCGAGCCTTCCCATAAGATCACAAACGTAGCCTCCAAGACTTCCCTTCACCCTCGCTCTAATATACGTCGGGAAAAATATCAAACTTCCCTTCGGGGCCTCCTCGTCGTCCCTTTCAATGCCTCTTCTTTTTCACTTATTTCTATAGCTCTGCGTTTTCTTTCTGTTTACATGTTGAGGTACGGCTATTATATGTTTATATGTCTATATCGCGTGTCGGGGTCCCCTAGGAGGACAGGGAATAAATCAAATGTTAACCTTATCTCATGGGTTTTTTAAATTCCTGAGAATTACCCGAGACGTGCTCGGGAAAATACTCGAAGACTGCAGCAGAAGTTAACAAAACTCCTCCTGACATCCTAGGCTCGTTATTGACACGATACAAGGCACTATTAAAGAAGTGTGCCTCCTTCATCAAGCTACGTATCCTAAGAAGGTTAAAATAAGACAGGTCCACTGACAACGCTGGAGCCTTACTACGACAGTTTCTAGTTTAGGCCATCGCGGACTCTCATGGGCGCTTAAGTCCCAGTAGCATGAGCTTGGAAGCTATATTGATGTCAGTTTTTTTTTATTATTATTTTCTACCACAGACGTGGCCACACATTTACAATGCCAACCAGCATATATACATTTCTTCTGTCCTCCATGGACAGGGTTAGATTGTTGACCAGACCACACACTAGAACGTCGTCGTCCCTTCAACTTCTAGTGTGTGGTCTGGTCAAACATACTTCAGCCACGTTATTGAGACTCTTCGCCTGCGACAGGGTTAGAGATGTGTTAAACATATATTTCAAGGGTTTATTGAACAATCAACCACAGAGGGTGATTCGGTGCTTTTAAAATGCTAAGCTAACCTACATACGTAAATACATAGATACACAGATTTACGTATGCCCTACATAAAGTGTTCGATGTGTCTTTTACATAGTGTCATTAATGTACATTTACAAAGGTGAAATGTAATTCTGATCAGCTTCCATATATACTTTATACCCATACATATAACACACATATACATACATATATACACACACATGCATTCACATACATTTGTCTCATTTACTCTAACAGGGTGAGATAGCTGATAACGAAATAGTGTGCAATTAAGCACTTGATGTGAGTGCCAGGACCCTTTGCTGCACGTTGACGAGTCCCTCCTTCCCTGGTCTTCCGGCCACGAGTGAGGTCCTGGTTCTGCCACGTTTGGAATATCTTACTCACGTCCATTCGGTAAACTGATATTAACTATATTTCCTTTAGCCACTTTCATAACATTGGGGAATTCTTACCCTTACTTACCTTGGCCTGTTTTGCAAGACCAGTGTACTCAACTAAGCCCGGAATTACATAAAGTCAAACACGGATGGGTAGGGGGTGCATAATAAAGAAAGAAATAAATTAATTAATCAAACGCTTTTTCATGACTAAACTTCCTAAGACAAACATAAATCACAATAACGTAGCTGGCTTAAGTACTAATAAAGCACAAACTTTAATACTGTGAATACCGGCATAGATTGAACGGTTGAGGAGTGACCAAAGTCTTGATGATTAAGATTCGTTCCAAGTAACTGAGGTATATTCTTAAGGAGTCGACTCGCTGATAACGGCAGAACCCCTTGTTTCATAAGTCCATATTGTACTGTATTCAGCCGGGGGGGGGGGGTTCTGACAACGCAACGGTCCACTATCGTAGGTCTAAACCTCCTCTAGTAAGGGGTTCGTTGCCTATATATATGGCTCGGCTATCGAGGTAAGGTAGAGGTAACTTCCAGGAAGTTCTCATAATCATAGGTTATCTTATAGTATAACTTAAATCTCTCTTGATAAATTAGAAAGTCTCTTCTTACAAGTTTTTGATGTTCACTGTCGGTCTGACTCCCTCACTGTCGGTCTGACCCCCACTATAGGTCTCAGACTCCCCCCCACTATAGGTCTCAGACTCCCCCCACTATAGGTCTGACTCCCTCACTGTTAGTTGAAGGTAACTCTTGTGACAAATTCCACTAATAAAGAAGATGTGCCTCAACAACTACTGGTGGCCCCGCTAGCACGGCGCTGCTCCCACGTCCCACCAAGGCTCTAGGTACGGGGTCAGGGCCTGAGGAGTACCTTAAATGCAGTAAGTTCACAGAGCAGGCAGTGATTACCCCCACACATATACTGTGGCTCCCAGGCGAGGCTCCCAGGAGCACCACTAGTGTTCACTTTGTCTACCACTTTCTATTATAATAAGATATGCTTTAGAAAATGTTATAGTGAAACATTCATATTTTTAGAAAGTATAAGTTAGGAATAAACGAGGAGGAGGAGGAGCGGTTTCCAGAGGAGTGAGGGCGGCCGTAGCTGCGTGCGGCAACGCTATCCTGCAGGGGGCGTCCTGGGGAGAGGGCGGCGGGGCGCCCTCCGCTCCGGCCGAGTCCGACGGAGGGGACGACATTCTGAGAACGCCGCCCGCAGGGGTCCTCGCTCGACCCACATGTCATTACCGAAAACCTTTTCGAAATCACGTTTCTCGCTGGCCACTACAAAGTAGCCCAATAGATATAATTGCCGATGATGTGGAGGAGTATGACATAGGGACAAGTGGTGGAGTGGTCCGGGGTGTGGTGGAGCGAGGCACAGACTGTCGTCGGTGCACGAGACGTGTCAGCATAATCACTTCATTATTTACCTGTGTGCAGCGCATGAGTGGCTCGTTCCGCCGTCATCAGTATTCAAGGCGCATGCGCTGCCGGGTCTCTGAGCAGCCATAAATCCGGGTTACACGGTGCGTTTTTCTCGTGTCACCGACAACGCAGCAGGACCCGGCAATAACACGGGGCCGGCCGGCGGGGTGTCAGGACGCGCGGAGATCCAGGTTCTTACCCCCAGCGCGCCCACAGCGCACACCACTCTCACGCCCTCCTCGCCCAGTAATAAGGGCCATAGTCTCCACTCACAGTCGTGTCGTCTGTATATTATTCCCACTTTCAGGCCGGAATTTCCCCCCATCATTATAGTTCTCAACGCACTCGCTCCACAATACATGCTATGGACTTGAGAGCCGAGTTAAGCAAAGAGAGTCTAATCTCTAGCGATGGGAGGTGCTCTAAGCTGCTTTGATCCTCTGTAGAACACAACAAGAGTTTCTGGTTTTCATTTAAGTAGGAGAATACTGAATTCCTTATCGAATACAACCTAACTAGACTGCCGAGCCGTGGATGTCAAGTTATTTTGACTTCACTGTATTGTCTCAGGGGAAGAGAGGAAGGCAGCTCAGGAGTGGCAGATGGGTCATATGAACACCGGGCTTTAAAATGCCATGTATGGCGTTGGTGATGTTGCGGCAGCCCGGGTCGTAAATCACTTCGATGGCAAGCGACGCGCGAGCCGCTCTTCGTCATTGGGTTTGCGAGGCGGCTTGTTACCTTAATGAAACACGCACTATATCTTGGCCCACAACCTCCGTCTGTCACAAGGATGCCAGAGTAGGAGCAACTGAACCTCAAATTGAAAACGAATGGGATATTAAAGTGTCATGTGCGTGATTTGCTGTCTCTTGAGTAAGAGAGCGGGGGTTGGGGGTTAGGTGGAGGGGCTGCGAGCCAGAGGAGACCGTGTCGTCACTGGCTCTTCTGTGAGTATATAAAAGTCTACTCAACTCAGGGACGCACACACGTTTTAGTTAAGCACTTGTGATTAAACCTGTTAATGTTATTTATTCTCAGTTATATTCACTCATTATTACTCGAGACTACAGTTAAAATTATTGCTATTGATCCTCGTTTATTACGGCGTTTGAATCCTATTTTATTTTATCCTCATAAAAACGATTAGATATTTGAATTTACAATTAGCTCACACACATAACTGTATACGAAACAGCTCCCTCCCTTCTCCCTCTCACTGAATACCAACAAAACAAGAGTAAAGGGATGAAAGCACGAGACTCAGATGAGTCCAAAGACGT
>WNGS01167840.1:1607854-1620354 GCA_020271785.1 Procambarus virginalis | reverse complement strand
GTGATTCTGGCCCCTTGTTGCTAGCGTGCGCGCGCGCCCGCTGCCTCCCGTGGGCCAGTATTCAACGTAGTCGACTCACAACTAAATTGCCCCCGGGTTCGATTCTCGCTCAGGACGATATGTTTCGGCTTGTATTCTTAATAAGCCTAACGGCCTTCGTGCCCCGAAGGTATAAAATTGCACTTTCTGACCAGTCACTTGTCTGGCCATTATTGCAGTTTTTCTTGCAGTTCTTTGCAGCCATGTTCTGTGTTTATCTTCATTAGTGTTATGCAATCTACAGTTATCTGGTGCTACATAGCCTTCCCGGCTTGGTGCCTTCTTTGATAATTACTTCCTTATCTACAGTTACCGTTTTTTAGTTTAGTTCATTTATTATGCACCCCATACCCATCTTGTGGGCGGTAGTGGAAAGGGTTACAGAGGCACATAATGGGCTCAGGGACTGAACTACACAATTCATTTAGCTAAACAAGTTACAATCTTGATGAGCTAGTTACAAAATTCAGTATAAGTCGTCACATCAACAATGGGTTCGAGTTATCATTGAGAGTCAATTCTCTATGATGCTCAGGACTAAGATGGGTCGAAGTGCTTACGCCGGAGTGATCATGCTGATCATTGATAAGCACTTTATTGACTGACTTCACTGACACTTCTTTTATTGTTCAGGTGTTCCCTTATCCACCGAGACTCCTTTACGGCCACTTGAGGCCAGTAGGCTCCCCTCATGCTGGAGTGTGTCCAGCGAAATCCAAACCTGCTCACTCTGTCCACCTTAATGTTATTTGATCGCCTTCGCCCCTGAATTGGAATTATCTCCGATTCGCTAAGAAGCCAGATTTGCCATGTCTAAATCCACGCTGGTGTTCCCAGACCAGCATTTATGTTGATGGCGTCAAGGTAGCTCCATGCTGGTCCGGACTCGCTTCCCCGTTCACAGCTCCGTGCTGCGAGAGTACCAGCGTAGCTTGATACCTGAATGCTGAATATTGGGCCGACGTGTAATTATGGATAGACCCCGATCATGGATACTTAATGATGGATAGTGTCTTCAAGGGAGGATTTAATGATGGATAGACTCTGCCAAGAAGACTTAATGATAGATAGAAAAAACTTTCTAGGTTTTTTCCCATGGCTGAACCCCCAAAAATGCAGGGACTTGACAGTTTCTTGATATATTTTGCATAATTATAACCACAACATCACGGCTCGAGAATGTCTATGATTAGAGGACGAAGGGCGAACTGATGATTATGATTAATAAAGGAAAGATGGAATAATGATTGTGATTACGGAAGGAGGGGATAATTAATGAGTGGGACGGCCACACGCGGGGTTACTGATGGTGGCGATTAATACACCAGCAACGGAGTAATGATTATGATTAGTATCAGGGACCCGCAAACAGGTCATTATTGACATTTAAGTTGCGTCCCGTACCGTACCCCTGCAAGGGGTGAGGGGAGAGGAGGGGACAGAAGGAATAGAGGACGGGATGGGGAGGGGGGGGGTCCTGCAGGTAACAATTAGCTCCCCGGGCGTGATTTAGGTGATTAGTCAGATGTGCTAAGGAGCGAGACGATTTAAGGGAACGGTGATCAGGGTGAAGCGGTCTGTGTTTACCGTGGTCTTAATCACCGATTCCACCATGATAATGCGAACGATCCTGCCGGGGAAGATGGTCAGGATAGATGATAATGGGGGAGCAGATGATGATAATAACATGCGGATGGCAGAGCACGGTGATTAACGCGACCAAGTTGTTAGTGGACGATCGTCAGGGGGGGGGCGAGGGGAAGATGAACTTAGTAAAGTCAGGCGGAATGATGCTGGTCCATATTCCTAATGTCGCAAGTCTTCTTAAAGTTGCATCAAGGTTAATTGGTGTTTGTTTACGTATGGAGAGATATGCGGTGGTGTTGCGCATGCGTGTTGACTCTCAGGCACCGTCCTAATGAAGGAATGTTCCCCCCCCCCGCACAGTAATTATAAGGAGCGAGTCACGAAGGTGTCAACCATGTAAACCTTACTATTTCCTTCTTGGGTGCTGATTAATGGTGGTAGTGGCGGGGCTGGTGGTGGTGGTTGTGCTGGTGGGCGGTGGTGGTAGTGGTGGCAACGACCAGTGTGGGGGGGGGGGGTAGTAGTCAGTTGTTATGCGAGGTGGAAGCAGTAGTGGAACCACCAGTACTAACAGCAGTCACAGAGCCTTTAAAATATAAATGACTAATCCTTATTCATAAACAGTTATTCACCTGTAACAAGCGTAGTGAACAAAACTCAGGTGATCATGTATAATATAAAATATAATCACGTATAATACATCTGTAAGAGCTGCCTAGGCCTATCACCTGAAGGTCCCCTGACCTATGGGTCTTCCCACGGACACCTGTTCGACCCCACACTGGCTCTAACAACACCGCCTGGCCCAAGGCCTCAGCTTGTGACCCCAGCTGTACCCCACACAGGACCCCAGGCAGCAGCTGTTATATATTATACAATCATACACTATGGAAAAATACATACTGCAATCATACATTATGCAATCGCAAAACTAATTTCAATTGTATTTGTAGTAACAATGAAGTTATTTAATTTATTTGCATCAAACTTCGACGCTAAATGGTTTTTCATTCGTTGTTTCTAACTATCCGAGCTCTTTATCGAGCTCGGATAATTATACAGTTGTTACTTTGCACACAGGAGTGAATAAAAGTTGTGTGTTCTAATTTACGACTTGACATCAGCTTTGACGGTTGCGTGCAAGGAAGTCTACACGACTTTCTGCGATGTCCAGGTGTCCCCGGATGATGCTAGTCAGTAAAATAAGTCGCAAGTCACGGGTATGATGTCACGGGTGTGATGTCACGGGTGTGATGTCTACCCTACCAGATGCTCCCAGTCTGTCTCAAGGGAGAGCACTCAACACTCTTGATTCAGTTGCTAGAGTCTGACGTGTAGTTGCCAACTGGTTACAGCTTATGTGGACTAACTTTCAATATCATCAACATGCTGAAAGACCCTGTCGCTCAGGCGAGTGCCCTCACGAACGTCTCTCCATCACAATGGAGCAGTTACTCAAGCATCTGGTCACGCTGCAAACGTTGAGGTTGAGAAACCACATCTTCCTTGTGTCACTCGTCTTGGTGGTGATGTTTTCGACTTGTGGTACTCTTGGTTCCATTGTTGTGCTTGTCCCACTTGTGGGTTGTCAGTACGGCGCGAAGAGGAGCACCGTGTTCACCCTCTCGGGGAGCGTCTGGCGAGGTCATCAGTCATCATGGAAGAACTCGGGATGTAACAATGTTATTTGTAACTTTCATGATAAACTTTTGTCAAGACGGTCGACATTTATCCCCCCCCCTGGGGGAAACTTGAGGGGGGGGACCATGCTAGTTGCAGGCTTCCAGGTGTCTTGTGAAGCGACTTCCATTTTCAGTTATTCTTTCTGATGCGCCATCACTGTTATCACTGGGTTGACCACCATCATAGCTGTGGTGGTGGCAGTGACGCTGGTGGTGGTGGTGGTGGTGGTGGTGGTGGCGGCGGCGGTGGCAGTGAAGGTGGTGGTGGCGGTGGCTGTCCTCAACACATTTCTGGAGGCGGCGGCGGTGGTGGTGGTGTTGTTAACTGAATAATCTTATATTGAGACATTATATTGTCCCTGGTCGATCTAGCCATGGGGCTGGACATCACTGGTGACCTCACCCAGGTTGTCAACCTCGCTGCTCTCCTGTAGCGACGACTTCCGAGAGCCGCAGTATCTGCAGCTGCCACTCACTACCTCTTCATTTTGCAGGAGGGAAGTTGCTTCCTCTCTTGCGGGTCACGTCACTAAACTTGGCCCTTTTTCAAGGTTGCAATACAGTGAGACAACATTACGAGTGGTTCCTGCTGCCTCCAGTACGACACTGCAAGCTAGTTTTTGCTGACGAGTTAAAACGGACATCAAAAAGTGGAAACTGAACTCAAAAATTATCCGCCTCTCATCACGCTGCCGCTTGCGCGTCATTGAGTAGTTTAAGAACTGCGGGACTCCTGTAGCCTCGGGGGGAACTGGAGCATTGCTCAAGACTACATGGGTGGTGAATCGTGCCGCCTGGCGTATAATCTTCTCAGGGCGTGGAGCGACGAAACCTTGTTCTAATCAGGATACCATTCTCGAACATTATCCATCCAGTAGAGGAGTGTTAGGCATTACTGTGGTCGGATTACCTGGAAGTGCTTCCCAGAGACCCGGTCTCTGACCTGGCCTCCTCGGCTCCATGTTTCAGCAGCACAAGACTCCTACTAAAGGTGTACTGGTCATGATCCTCTGGCCGTTAGTGGAGTGCCAGATGATGCCGGTGTCCTGTGTTAGTGCCACACGATAGACCACTTTCTCATATCTCTTTGCCTCGAGGGGGGCCCCAATAATTTCTCCCCAGTAAGTTTCCCTAAGACTTTAGATCTTTCCTTGAAGATCTCCCCAAGATATTTCCTTGAATCTTGCCAAATGGATTCCAGCAGCTCGTAGTATATGCTGGAGGAATAGAATGAAAGAGAAAGTTACTAGTACAATAGCACACCAAACAATGAAAAGTATCGAGAATTGTCACACGAGACAAAACTAACTAATTCGAGCCCAAGAAGAGACTTTCGTAAACAATGTGAAAAACTGACAAAAGCTGCTGCTCTGCACACACGCGAACGCACACGCGTACATGCGCGCGCACACACACACACACACACAGTGGAGGTTGAAGGAGCGTACTGTGAAGCTCCTGCCAAGAAGTCATCAGAGAGGAGCAGAGAACACCTCACAGCCTCAACACCCGCAGCGTCAACACGTCACCCGTCAACACCCGCAGCCTCAACACCCGCAGCCTCAACACCCGCAGCCTCAACACCCGCAGCCTCAACACCCGCAGCCTCAACACGTCACCCGTCAACACCCGCAGTCACCCAACTCCCAGAACTGTGTACCAGTATAACCAGCTCCTCACCAGGATGATACCAGACAATAGTTATATCCGACATCCCCAAAACAAAAATATCTTTCGGTATCTTCGATAATTGAAAGATACATACGCACGATGAGAAGGCAAGAGTGAGAGATAATAAAGGGTAATAAAGACGGCCAGTAATCCCTTTCCATGTTATCTTAATCGGGTGCGGCCCTCTGGCTTTGTCCGACTCCTCCATCCCCTCCTTTGCTTACTTACAATAGGAGGCCATTCGCACGCCTCCCAGATCTGGCGGCGTTCCAGCGCCTTCTTTCCCTTTTGTCTCGGCTGGAATACATTAGGACGCTTCTGCCGGCTTATTATTACCTAATTTAGTCACTATTTACAGGAACAAAGTAGGGGAGGGGCGCGAAGGGCCAGTAAGTCATGGGGAGGTCAGGGGGGAATGCCTCATCCACCCCCATCCCACCCACCCATTCCTCCCTCACTCTCACCCATAGCACACGCTGGAGCAAGGTGCTGGGAACTGGTCGTCCAGGATCCTCGCTGGATGGCTGGGAAGAACCCTGGACGTGGAAACTCACTGGATGGATGGATGGACGGGATGGAGACTCACTGGATGGATGGATGGACGGGATGGAGACTCACTGGATGGATGGATGGACGGGATGGAGACTCACTGGATGGATGGATGGACGGGATGGAGACTCACTGGATGGATGGATGGACGGGATGGAGACTCACTGGATGAATGAGAGAGACACTCACTGGATGGATGAGAGAGACACACACTGGATGGATGAGAGACTCACTGGATGGATGGGATGGAGACACACTGGGTGGATGAGAGACACACTGGATGGATGGACTAGAGACTCACTCCGTGCTCTGGATGTACTTTTAGCAATTTAAAATTGTTTGGGTGGGCAAAGATTTCTGGTTTCCTTTCATTTTTACAGAGAATGGTTTACCTTCACGAAACAGCTTCGAGTGCATTGAAATGTATTCTGTGTTACCACACTCAGTAATTATATATATTCCAACTTTTAAATTCAATAAAAAATAAATTATTAGGTATTTTATTGGATTCTATATAGATACTTACCACCGTGAAGATAGAAGATATTAGCAAATTATATATATATATAACTGACGTAGGCCATTATCTAATGAGGTAACTGGAGGGATGAACTTTACCTGGGACAAGAACAAGCTGATAATCAACAGTCAGAAGTTTTTTAGCTGGAGTGGTAATCAGTTGCAACAAAACATAAGTCAGCTAAGTTGCCAGTATGAACAAACACGTAAAGCTGGCTGTATCAACCAATCATATACCAAAGAATGTGTTTGGGTCCTCTAGTGATGAGAATCAAAGCCCGACCCGTGATCTTACCTTCCACAACAATCCATAACAGAGCATTATGGCTGACTCTGGCTTTGGCTTGCCACCATAAAACACCATTAGTCTCTCCCCACCACCATCCCCCCTCCTCCTCCTCCCACCATCACCCTCCGGGCTCTTACCTGTGTGTTCATCATCTCCAGCAGTTCACTATCAGGTCGTTCGGCCCTCGGTAGCACGCACACAAGGGGGAACCCTATAATTAAGGCGTGATTCGTTATCCCAACTACCCGCACTGACCCGCCCTGAGCATTCTGGGAATTTAGAACCAACTGTGTGATAAATTCTCTCTTGCCACCCGAAGACCAGAGGTGGAAATGATAGATGAATGAGGTACATATGAGGAGGAGAAGGGAAGTGAGGTCATCTCTCCTCGCTGGTGTGTGCTGGTCGTGGGGGACTCTCTCTTCTCGTGACTAGACTGGGAGAGGTCTGGTGGATATGTATGTTGGATTTTGTGTAGGTAACTGAATGGCGGATTTGTGGCCTTGCGGTTAACCGGTTAGGTATGTAAGTTGGGATGGTCAGGTTAGGCAAGGGGAGTATGGGTAGGTGAGACGAGATGGGTAGGTTAGATGGGATGGCTAGGTTTGGTCAAGTTAGGTTAGGTAATTTGGTTAGGTTGGGATGGGTTGGCTAGTTTGGGTTGGTTATGTTAGGTTGTACTAGTTAGATTAGATAAGGTTGGATTAGTTAGGTTCGATTGGGCTAGGTTGGTTAAGACGGATTAGCTTACGTTAGGTTAGGTTAAGTTGGTTAGGCGAGGTTGGAGTGGTTAGTTAAGAGAGGGTAGATGTGGAGGGAGGTTGTTTAGGCCAGGCAAGACAGCCCCACACCGCGCGTGCAAACATAATAACACTATTATTTGTTAATGAATCTAACCTCTTATTATCTCTGCCAGGAGCAAATACTGAATGTCAGGAAGTGTAGCGGTAAACTCCCGTAAGTTCCTGACACCTGCTGTCCGTCAGCGAGGTGCAGATGCTGCCCGTCAGCGAGGTGCAGCTGCTGCCCGTCAGCGAGGTGCAGCTGCTGCCCGTCAGCGAGGTGCAGCAGCTGCCCGTCAGCGAGGTGCAGCAGCTGCCCGTCAGCGAGGTGCAGCTGCTACCCGTCAGCGAGGTGCAGCTGCTGCCCGTCAGCGAGGTGCAGCTGCTGCCCGTCAGCGAGGTGCAGCTGCTGCCCGTCAGCGAGGTGCAGCTGCTGCCCGTCAGCAAGGTGCAGGGGAGCAACAACGCCCCCCCCCCCGCCCCAGACACATCCTCTGCTGCTATCGAAATCTAGAACACAATAATATCCCAGGAGGCATGTCGACTACCCATGACAGCTGAATGGACAGCGCTTCGGATTCGTAGTCCTGAGGTTCCGAGTTCGATCCCCGGTGGAGACGGAGACAAATGGGCAAAAAGTTTCTTTCACCCTGATGCCCCTGTCACTTAGCAGTAATAGGTACCTTGGAGTTAAGACAGCTGCTACGGGCTGCTTCCTGGGGATGTGTAACAAAAAGGAGGCCTGGTCGAGGACCGGGCCGCGGGGACGTTAAGACCCGAAATCATCTCAGATAACATCAAGATAACCCTCCAGTGTGACGTCACACACCTCCCCCACAGTACATAAAATCCAAGTTATCGTTTCTGTTAGGTCAGGTCAGAATAGGTCATGACAGATTACGATACGTTAGCATGGCTTGAACTAGGATACCATAAGATAGGTTTGGTTACATTAGGGTAAAATAGGGTAGGTTAGGTTTGAAGAACAACGATGACGTGTCACGACTAATCTTAGGTAACCTTTTTGAAGTTCACCGAGATGTGGTTGTGCATGGTGGGAGACCGTGGGGACCGTGGAGGACCGTGGGGGACCGTGGGGGACCGTGGAGACCGTGGGGGACCGTGGAGGACCGTGGGGGACCGTGGGAGACCGTGGGGGACCGTGGGGGACCGTGAGAGACCGTGGGGACCGTGAGAGACCGTGAGAGACCATGGGAGACCGTGAGAGACCGTGGGATGGCTTGACAAGTAGCCCCTCACGTAGCCCCTCTGTTCCGGCCTGGCGGCGCCCCCTCTCCACTAGGTGCGGCCTCGGAGGAGCCGCAAGTGTAGTAATGAATATATACCATTCATTATCAGTCTACGACACCCTGGCCGCCCGTTAAATCCCCCAATGAGTGTCCAGACACTTGATAATTGCTTGGCCTCGTAAGGCCAGGAAAGGTCTGGCGGCTGTGTTTCACTGCCACCTGCTATGTATATGTGTCCCACGTATTGGATGTGTGTGTTTCATGTATTGTTGTAACTCATGACCCTTGGTTCGAACCCTGGGGTGGATAGAGGGACGACTGGGCACCGTTCCTTCGCTGTTCAATCCCGTGAGTGGTTACATGGGACTAATGTATTTGGATAGTCCGGGTTTGGGAATACAGTGAATAACTCAACTGGTTCCAGTAACTGGTTTAGGTCTTTTCTTTATCCCTTCATGTAAAACATCTACGCAGAGCAAGAACATGCCCAAGCTGGCAGTAGTCCTGGAGACAGAACATGCCCAAGCTGGCAGTAGTCCTGGAGACAGAACATGTCCAAGCTGGCAGTAGTCCTGGAGACAGAACATGCCCAAGCTGGCAGTAGTTCTGGAGACAGAACATGCCCAAGCTGGCAGTAGTCCTGGAGACAGAACATGCCCAAGTTGGCAGTAGTCCTGGAGACAGAACATGCCCAAGCTGGCAGTAGTCCTGGAGACAGAACATGCCCAAGCTGACAGTAGTCCTGGAGACAGAACATGCCCAAGCTGACAGTAGTCATGGAGACAGAACATACCCAAGCTGACAGTAGTCCTGGAGACAGAACATGCCCAAGCTGAGTGTAGTCCTGGAGACAGAACACGCCCAAGCTGACAGCAATCCTCGAGACAAAAACTTCCAATTCAACACCATGACACACTGTAATCGGGAAGGTGAATACATTTTCAAAACATTCCCTGTACCCGAGACGACGCAGTGACTACTATCAGTTCCTTCACGTCTCAGTGAAGAGCCTCCCTCCTCCATGACACGCATTGAATTTATTTTTTGTCTTAGAACACTTTTCTGTAAAGACAAGTTATATTACGTCCAACATATCATCGAGTTTTCTTAAAGTTGAAACTCCTTATTCTTCCCTCCGTTTGTGACAGCCATCATTTGGCTGTCACAGTGTCTGTCAAGCTGTCAGCGACCTAATTTGAATATACGTGTAGTAGTCCTGGAACTTGCCCATAATACCGTCATTATTCATGAAATGCCACATGATCTGCCCAGCTTCTGGTTATGTATAGTTGACACTGGGGCCAAGAGGCGGACCCCTTGAGGAGTGGGCGCAGAGGAACACTTCGGGCTGATCAAGGCTGCCCCCCAGGCGTAATTTGGCCCTGGAGGGCGAGTTTACTGGGCAGCGTCACTCGTCCTGTGAGTGGACACACCGCCATACCTTGAACCTTGAAGTGTTCCGGGGCTTAGCGTCCCCGCGGCCCGGTCGTCGACCAGGCCTCCTGGTTGCTGGACTGGTCAACCAGGCTGTTTGACGCGGCTGTTCGCAGCCTGACGTATGAATCACAGCCTGGTTGATCAGGTATCCTTTGGAGGTGCTTATCTAGTTCTCTCTTGAACACTGTGAGGGGTCGGCCAGATATGCCCCTTATGTGTAGTGGAAGCGTGTTGAACAGTCTCGGGCCCCTGATGTTGACAGAGTTCGCTCTCAGAATACCTGTTGCACCTCTGCTTTTCAACGGGGGTATTGTGCACATCCTGCCATGCCTCCTGGTCTCATGTGATGTTATTTGTGTGTGCAGGTTTGGGACCAGCCCCTCTAATATTTTCCACATATAAATTATTATGTATCTCTCCCACCTGCGCTCAAGAGAATACAGATTTAGGCTCTTCAGTCGGTCCCAATAGTTTAGATGTTTTACTGAGTGGATTCTAGCAGTAAAGGATCTCTGCACGCTCTCCAGGTCAGCAATTTCTCCAGCTTTGAAAGGGGCTGTCAGTACTCCACTCTAGAGAGCACAAGCGTCTTGAAAAGTATCATCATCGGTATAGCATCTCTAGTGTGAAAATTTCTTGTTATCCAACCTGTCATTTTTCTTGCAGTTGTGACGGCTACTTTATTGTGTTCTTTGAAGGTCAGGTCTTCCGACATGAATACACCTAAATCCTTTACATTGCTTTTTCGTTCTATGTTATGATTTGACTGAGTTTTGTACGTGGACTCTGTTTTCATATTTTCATTTTTCCGTAGCGCATGAGCTGGAACTTATCTTCGTTAAACACTATATTATTTTCTGTACCCCATAAAAAGACCTGATTTATGTCTGATTGGAGGTTTGCCGTGTCCTCTATGTTGTCTACTCTCATTGTGGCAGTGACTGGGCCATAGTGACAGGATTGGGCAGCACCAATCATCCTGTGAATGAACACTCCGCCATAGTGACAGTATTGAGCAGTGCCACTCATCCTGTGAATGAACACACCGCCATAATGACAGGATTGGGCAGCACCACCCATCCTGTGAATGAACACTCCGCCATAGTGACAGTATTGAGCAGTGCCACTCATCCTGTGAATGAACACACCGCCATAATGACAGGATTGGGCAGCACCACCCATCCTGTGAATGAACACTCCGCCATAGTGACAGTATTGAGCAGTGCCACTCAACCTGTGAATGAACACACCGCCATAGTGACAGTATTGAGCAGTGCCACTCAACCTGTGAATGAACACACCGCCATAGCAGCATGTACAGCACCTCCCCCCTCCCCCCAATAAGAAGAAAGCCAGCTGGGTTGTTCATTGTGTCTCTTGTATCCACAGCTGGGACTTGCTTAACTGTCTCAAGTGAACAGACTGTAAACCAGGAGATTACCATCTTACAACCCACACGTTTACGTTATCCTGCGGCTACAGTGTGGGGGAAACAGTATCTGAAGTTGACTAAATAGTACTTTCTCAACTCAATCTGGAGTTTATTATACTATACATACTTGCAATGTCTTCTAGATGGGGCACAGTATCTCACAGAAATGTGTCGGCAAGTGTTCCAGGAGTCAGCAAATGTTCTAGGAGTCACCATGTGTTCCAGGAGTCAGCAAATGTTCCAGGAGTCAGCAAGTATTCCACGAGTTAGCAAGTGTTCCAGGTGTCAGCAAATGTTCCAGGACTCAGCAAGTGTTCCAGGTGAGTCACAATAACATGCCTGAAGAAATGATAACCAACCCACACAGCAGAAAATGGCAATGTGTGGCCACGTCTGTGGTAGAAAATGACAACAATCAATAAATGGAGAAAAGACGACGTTCCGGTCCATCGTGGACCGTTATCATGTCGCGTGTGACTTGATAATGGTCCAGGACGGACCAAAACGTCGTCGTGTGTGCATTTTCTGATGTGTGGTTTGGGTCATCATACCTGCAACCGTATTTGTCATCACGTCAATGTCAGCTGAAACCGCATTACGTCAGCACGTCAGGTGTCAGCTGAAACCGTACTAAGTCGAATTTGCATCACCGAGAAAACGAGAGAAATAAGGAAACCAGATGCCTGGAAACCGTGTGAAGATAGCTGTGTGGAGAGCGTCAGTGGGAAAGGTCAGTATGCCTGTCGTTGGAAGGTTATCATATATTAATGCTACATTTCTCTTTCTCCCCCACCCCCTCTCCTTCCACATTATCAGTCTCCTCCGCCTTCATTCCCCTCCTTTATTTTTTACATGTGCATATTTACGTACATATTTGTGCAGCTGCCCTAGACTATATGAAGGGGAGTACAATGTGTGTGTCAGTAACTAGCTACGTGCCGCTAAACACCGCCATCACACAGAATGGTTAGTCATACGGAGGCATGTTATAAGTAGTCTGTACCGGCAAACTCTGGGTGCACGAGAGTTAATATTGTAATTGCAAAGCTCCAGGTACCTCATGCCAACGGGTCTGAATGGTCTGATAACTGGGCATTCGGTGTTGTAGTGTGGGAGATCATGCCGCAGTTCCTGCTCACAGACTTTGCAACTGGAGTGCTCAGGATTGGGAGATCCGTCACCTGTAGCCACCTGCCACAGGTAACGGTAACCCAACCTGATCCTGGCAACCACTGTGTCGCACAGTCTGGTCGACGTTTTGTG
>WNGS01167840.1:1592854-1605354 GCA_020271785.1 Procambarus virginalis | reverse complement strand
CTTATGAAGCTCCAAGTTCCAAATTTAATGGAACAATTAGCGTTGCTTGAGTGTCTGTGTGTGTGTCCTGGTGGCTCTGCTTGCGTCTCGATCTGCCGGTGTGGCACTTGAAGTGGAAGCCAGGGCGTAGTAGGCCCCCAGGGGTGTACTGTTTGTTGGTATAGGTGTGCATGAGTGTTACTTCAACAGGGCGTAAACTACTGCGCGGCCAAATAACCATCCATCACCGGTTGAGTGCCATGGTCTGGCCCCAGATGGTCGACACTACCAAGCCCGCCACTTAGAGCAGAGTCCTCCTCCTCCTGCGGCACCGTCCCCAGCGGCCACGGGCGACTGCCTGACATGTTTCGTGTGCCATTGTAGTCCCCGGTGGTACCGGGCCACACTGCACCAGGTCAACACAGTAAGAAGTTGGAGGGTCACACTTCAGGCGCTGGGACCGGTGGCGGTGAGGATAGGTCACCAGTGAGGGGGCCTCATAGGTCCCCAGTGAGGGGGGCCTCATAGGTCACCAGTGAGGGGGGCCTCATAGGTCACCAGTGAGGGGGCCTCATAGGTCACCAGTGAGGGGGGCCTCATAGGTCACCAGTGAGGGGGGCCTCATAGGTCACCAGTGAGGGGGGGCCTCATAGGTCACCAGTGAGGGGGCCTCATAGGTCACCAGTGAGGGGGCCTCATAGGTCACCAGTGAGGGGGGCCTCATAGGTCACCAGTGAGGGGGGCCTCATAGGTCACCAGTGAGGGGGGCCTCATAGGTCACCAGTGAGGGGGCCTCATAGGTCACCAGTGAGGGGGGCCTCATAGGTCACCAGTGAGGGGGGCCTCATAGGTCACCAGAGGGGGGCCTCATAGGTCACCAGTGAGGGGGCCTCATAGGTCACCAGTGAGGGGGGCCTCATAGGTCACCAGTGAGGGGGGCCTCATAGGTCACCAGTGAGGGGGGCCTCATAGGTCACCAGTGAGGGGGGCCTCATAGGTCACCAGTGAGGGGGGCCTCATAGGTCACCAGTGAGGGGGCCTCATAGGTCACCAGTGAGGGGGGCCTCATAGGTCACCAGTGAGGGGCCTCATAGGTCACCAGTGAGGGGGGCCTCATAGGTCACCAGTGAGGGGGGCCTCATAGGTCACCAGTGAGGGGGGCCTCATAGGTCACCAGTGAGGGGGGCCTCATAGGTCACCAGTGAGGGGGGCCTCATAGGTCACCAGTGAGGGGGGCCTCATAGGTCACCAGTGAGGGGGGCCTCATAGGTCACCAGTGAGGGGGGGCCTCATAGGTCACCAGTGAGGGGATGGCCTCATAGGTCACCAGTGAGGGGATGGCCTCATAGGTCACCAGTGAGGGGATGGCCTCATAGGTCACCAGTGAGGGGATGGCCTCATAGGTCACCAGTGAGGGATGGCCTCATAGGTCACCAGTGAGGGGATGGCCTCATAGGTCACCAGTGAGGGATGGCCTCATAGGTCACCAGTGAGGGGATGGCCTCATAGGTCACCAGTGAGGGGATGGCCTCATAGG
The DNA here is from genome assembly GCA_020271785.1 of Procambarus virginalis. Lineage (NCBI taxonomy): Eukaryota > Metazoa > Arthropoda > Malacostraca > Decapoda > Cambaridae > Procambarus > Procambarus virginalis. The sequence goes on along the minus strand of WNGS01167840.1, from coordinate 1,603,838 downwards.
TCACCAGTGAGGGGGGCCTCATAGGTCACCAGTGAGGGGGGCCTCATAGGTCACCAGTGAGGGGATGGCCTCATAGGTCACCAGTGAGGGGATGGCCTCATAGGTCACCAGTGAGGGGATGGCCTCATAGGTCACCAGTGAGGGGGCCTCATAGGTCACCAGTGATGGGGGCCTCATAGGTCACCAGTGAGGGGGGCCTCATAGGTCACCAGTGAGGGGGGCCTCATAGGTCACCAGTGAGGGGGGCCTCATAGGTCACCAGTGAGGGGGGCCTCATAGGTCACCAGTGAGGGGGGCCTCATAGGTCACCAGTGAGGGCCTCATAGGTCACCAGTGAGGAGCCTCATAGGTCACCAGTGAGGGGGGCCTCATAGGTCACCAGTGAGGGGCCCCATAGGTCACCAGTGAGGAGCCTCATAGGTCACCAGTGAGGGGGGCCTCATAGGTCACCAGTGAGGGGGCCTCATAGGTCACCAGTGAGGGGGGGCCTCATAGGTCACCAGTGAGGGGCCTCATAGGTCACCAGTGAGGGGGGCCTCATAGGTCACCAGTGAGGGGCCCCATAGGTCACCAGTGAGGGGGCCTCATAGGTCACCAGTGAGGGGCCCCATAGGTCACCAGTGAGGGGGGCCTCATAGGTCACCAGTGAGGGGGGCCTCATAGGTCACCAGTGAGGGGGGCCTCATAGGTCACCAGTGAGGGGGCCTCATAGGTCACCAGTGAGGGGCCTCATAGGTCACCAGTGAGGGGCCTCATAGGTCACCAGTGAGGGGCCTCATAGGTCACCAGTGAGGGGGCCTCATAGGTCACCAGTGAGGGGCCTCATAGGTCACCAGTGAGGGGGCCTCATAGGTCACCAGTGAGGAGCCTCATAGGTCACCAGTGAGGGGGCCTCATAGGTCACCAGTGAGGGGGCCTCATAGGTCACCAGTGAGGGGGCCTCATAGGTCACCAGTGAGGGGCCTCATAGGTCACCAGTGAGGGCCTCATAGGTCACCAGTGAGGGGCCTCATAGGTCACCAGTGAGGGGCCTCATAGGTCACCAGTGAGGGGCCTCATAGGTCACCAGTGAGGGGCCTCATAGGTCACCAGTGAGGGGGCCTCATAGGTCACCAGTGAGGGGGCCTCATAGGTCACCAGTGAGGGGGCCTCATAGGTCACCAGTGAGGGGGCCTCATAGGTCACCAGTGAGGGGCCTCATAGGTCACCAGTGAGGGGGCCTCATAGGTCACCAGTGAGGGTCCTCACAGGTCACCAGCGAGGAGCCTCATAGGTCACCAGCGAGGAGCCTCATAGGTCACCAGTGAGGGGGGCCTCATAGGTCAGATTAAGTCTAGTCTTCTCGAGAGCTTTGTGGTGGTGATGCCAATATAGGTAGATCAAAGGTGACATCCTTCATTGGGGCATGTCAGTTGGTATACCACGTTTGCTGTCTATCCATCTATCCATTCAACCATCTATCCATTCATCTACCCCCTCTATCCATTCATCCATGTATCCAGCCATCAACACACATCATGGTTTGCACACAAAATATAAGTTACCCCACTCGAGCTTGTAAGTTGGCTCAGTTTTCTATGAAATGGAGGTTAATTTCAAAATATAATTTGTGTTTTATGGGATTATGGCCTTAACATAAATTTCCTGCTATTTAAATTAATTGTTCCGAGATCACTGAATAGTATTTTATATTTATATTAGAAAAAAATGTTTTTCATTTTTGTTTTCCAAACATGTTCGCCCGTGTGTACTGGCGGGCAGTTCCAAACATCGCCATGGGGGGTGGGGGGGGGGTCTGAATGTAACCCTGGCACGCTGTTTCCTTTGAATTTTGCCGGCTTCGACCAGCCTATGACCATCCTGTACCCCAGACAATTCACTCTACCAATTTTTGTGAGGCTAGCCTCAAGCGTCTGACTTCCAGCTTTGGGCAGACATTTCTTAACACGGGAAAATGTTAACGCGTCAACCACTGAGGTGTGATCAAGACCTTTGTGCCCTCGCTAATCTTCAGGTGAAACACTTGTAGTACTCAAGGTCCCACTCCCAAATACTGGCGCATTTTCATCTTGACAACAGGAGACATTTAAGAGCTGGCGACGCTGACAGCAGGCGATGTTGGCTACAGGCGACGCTGACAGCAGGCGACGCTGACAGCAGGTGACGCTGACAGCAGGCGACGTTAGTAATAGGCGACGCTGACAGCAGGCGACGTTAGCAATAGGCAACGCTGACAGCAGATGAGTGTGCCAACAGATGACACGTGACAACATGCCGAGACTTGCTCTCAGATAAGTTGACAACCACAGTACAGCTGACTGACAGAGAGAGAGAGAGAGAGAGAGAGAGAGAGAGAGAGAGGGATTGAGGGATGGGAAGGAACCGGAAAGGGGGAAGGGAAGTGTGGAGAGGGTTGAAGTAGGTATTTATATATATATATATATATATATATATATATATATATATATATATATATATATATATATATATATATATATGTCGTACCTAGTAGCCAGAACGCACTTCTCAGCCTACTATGCAAGGCCCGATTTGCCTAATAAGCCAAGTTTTCATGAATTAATATATTTTCTCTAATTTTTTCTTATGAAATGATAAAGCTACCCATTTCATTATTTATGAGGTCAATTTTTTTTATTGGAGTTGAAATTAACGTAGATATATGACCGAACCTAACCAACCCTACCTAACCTAACCTAACCTATCTTTATAGGTTAGGTAGCCGAAAAAGTTAGGTTAGGTTAGGTTCGGTAGGTTATGTAGTCGAAAAACAATTAATTCATGAAAACTTGGCTTATTAGGCAAATCGGGCCTTGCATACTAGGCTGAGAAGTGCGTTCTGGCTACTAGGTACGACATATATATATATATATATATATATATATATATATATATATATATATATATATATATATATATATATATATAATATATAGTCGTACCTAGTAGCCAGAACACACTTCTCGGCCTACTATACAAGGACCGATTTGCCTAATAGGCCGAGTGATTTTTTATTGTCAAAATTTTTTGTCCAAATAGTTTATTTGAATTATAATTATTATTTTATATTAAGACCATAATTTATTGATTTAGTTGTGTTAGTTTAGGTTAGGTTTAGATAGGTTAGGTTAGGTAGGGTTGGTTAGGTTCGGTCATATATCTACGTTAGTTTTAACTCAAATTTAAACAAATTAACTTAAACATAATGAAATGGACAGATTTATCATTTCATAAGAAAATAATCGGAAAAAATATATAAATTCAGGAAAACTTGGCTTATTAGGCAAATCGGGCCTTGCATAGGCCTTGCCTTGCAAATCGGGCCAAATACGACGTTCTGGCTAATAGGTACAGCATATTTAAATATATATATATATATATATATATATATATATATATATATATATATATATATATATATATATATATATATATATATATATATATAATTAATATAAACGTTTTCGTTTCATTTTAATATATTTCGTTTTACATTAGAGGTAAGAGTATTGCCTACAACACAGGCAGGCACTCAAGGAGCCGGCTACCATCAACACATCCTCCATGCTAAATGCATATACATGCTGAATCACTTCAATATTGTTCTATACTTGCTTCCCCCAGAGAGGCGTCCCCCTCAGGGAACACAGGACACTCTCCCTCCTCCTCCCTTTCTGGAGCACTGGACACGCCCCTCCTTCCCCAATCACATACACGCCCAGACTCCTCCCACACCAGGCACTTCGCCAATCAAAAATGCGGTGCGCAGTTTAGCCAGCCAATGGGAGCGAGGCGATGGGTGCCCCCGACCCGCCACCGGTGTTGCCGCTGCGGCTGCTACTGACGCTGCCACACCCCCAGCTCTCAACCCACTAGACGTACACACGCACGTACACTCACGCTCGCTACCACTGCTGCCCGCATCACGCACACTCCCGCTGGCTCGCACACGCGCGTTCAATCTCGCGCATTCACACGCACGCACACACGCACGCACACACGCACACACGTTCACGATGAACACTATGAAATGTTCACACGTAATAATAACAGAACGAGGGGGCATGGGTGGAAACTGGAAACTCAGATGAGTCACAGAGATGTTAGGAAGTTTTCTTTTAGCGTGAGAGTAGTGGAAAAATGGAATGCACTTGGGGAACAGGTTGTGGAAGCAAATACTATTCATACTTTTAAGACTAGGTATGATAGGGAAATGGGACAGGAGTCATTGCTGTAAACAACCGATAGCTGGAAAGGCGGGATCCAAGAGTCAATGCTCGATCCTGCAAGCACAAATGGGTAAGTACAAATAGGTAAGTACACACACACAATCACACACACACGCACACACACACTCGCACACGAGTGCGAGTGGAGGCCAGGTACAGAATGGGAGATGATGTCCTCCATGAAACGGACAGACAAAGATCTGGGAGTTGATATCACACCAAACATGTCTCCTGAAGCCCACATGAAAAGAATAACATCGGCGGTATATGCGAGGCTGGCTAACATCAGGGCTCCCTTCAGAAACCTGTGTAAGGAATCATTCAGAACCTTGTATACCACATATGTAAGACCAATCCTGGAGTATGCAGCCCCAGCATGGAGCCCGTACCTTGTCAAGCACAAGACGAAGTTTGCAAAAGCTCAGAGATATGCCACTAGGGAAGTCTCAGAACCAAGAGGCATGAGTTACGAGGAAAGGCTGAGGGAACTGCACACTCACGTCCCTGGCAGACAAAAGAGCCCGGGGAGACATGATCACCACATACAAAATTCTCAGGGGAATTGACAGGGCAGACAAGGATGGAGTATGTACATCCATCTCGCTGTCCCAGCGAGCCTGTTGGGCTCTGTGGTCCCACCTCTCAGTCGAGAGGCGGGACCACAGAGCCGAAACTCAATCCCCGCAAGCACACCCAGGCGAGCCCACGCCTCCTGTACCCGCACTCACGCCTGCTGCATCTTTTGTATTATTATTATTATTATTATTATTATTATTATTATTATTATTAATGGAAACTTAGAAGAATGGTCATTTAAGCAGCTCTCCGAGACTATACGAAGTGTTACTTAGTGTCAAGAGTGATCCCAAAAAGTCCCATCACACAGGAAGGTTAGTCATATAGGGCCATGTGATCAGTAGTCTCCACTGGCAAATTCTGGGTGCATTACATTATGTACATAACAAAAACATGGAGTGAATAAATTACAAAGTTCCAGATGTCTCATACCGGCAGGTCTGCAAGGTCTAATGACTGGATATACAATATTGTAGTGTGTGAGATCATGACCCAGTTGCTGCTCACAGTCTCCACATGCAGTGCTCAGGATTGGGAGATTCGTCATCTGAGCACCGCGTATTTCCATGCTGAGAGAAGTCAGACGTCACCTCCCAGCATGGCTGAGAGAAGTCAGACGTCACCTCCCAGCATGGCTGAGGAGTCAGACGTCACCTCTCAGCATGGCTGAGGAGTCAGACGTCACCTCTCAGCATGGTTGAGGAGTCAGACGTCACCTCTCAGCATGGTTGAGGAGTCAGACGTCACCTCTCAGCATGGTTGAGGAGTCAGACGTCACCTCTCAGCATGGTTGAGGAGTCAGACGTCACCTCCCAGCATGGTTGAGGAGTCAGACGTCACCTCCCAGCATGGTTGAGGAGTCAGACGTCACCTCCCAGCATGGTTGAGGAGTCAGACGTCACCTCCCAGCATGGTTGAGGAGTCAGACGTCACCTCCCAGCATGGTTGAGGAGTCAGACGTCACCTCCCGGCATGGTTGAGGAGCCAGACGTCACCTCCCGGCATGGTTGAGGAGCCAGACGTCACCTCCCGGCATGGTTGAGGAGTCAGACGTCACCTCCCGGCATGGTTGAGGAGTCAGACGTCACCTCTCAGCATGGTCCTGTTACCTAGCAGTAAAATAGGTACCTGGGTGTTAGTCAGCTGTCACGGGCTGCTTCCTGGGGGTGGAGGCCTGGTCGAGGACCGGGCCGCGGGGACACTAAAAAGCCCCGAAATCATCTCAAGATATAACTCAAGATATGGTTGAGGAGTCAGACGTCACCTCCCAGCATGGCTGAGGAGTCAGACGTCACCTCCCAGCATGGCTGAGGAGTCAGACGTCACCTCCCAGCATGGCTGAGGAGTCAGACGTCACCTTCCAGCATGGCTGAGGAGTCAGACGTCACCTCCCAGCATGGCTGAGAAGTCAGACGTCACCTCCCAGCATGGCTGAGGAGTCAGACGTCACCTCCCAGCATGGCTGAGGAGTCAGACGTCACCTCCCAGCATGGCTGAGGAGTCAGACGTCACCTCCCGGCATGGCTGAGGAGTCAGACGTCACCTCCCAGCATGGCTGAGGAGTCAGACGTCACCTCCCAGCATGGCTGGGGAGTCAGACGTCACCTCCCAGCATGGCTGAGGAGTCAGACGTCACCTCCCAGCATGGCTGAGGAGTCAGACGTCACCTCCCAGCATGGCTGAGGAGTCAGACGTCACCTCCCAGCATGGCTGAGGAGTCAGACGTCACCTCCCAGCATGGCTGAGGAGTCAGACGTCACCTCCCGGCATCTCCATCTCACCAATAAACACAAAATCTCTGCCTTTCATCCCAACACCAGCCCCGGGTGACATCTGTTACTCTTTAGTAATTCTCGTCTGCTTGTTCTCCGGTGTAGAGGCACCCCCAGCACTCCCCCAGGCCGATACCGTGGTGAGCACACCCATCCAACTGCTCTAGTATAGGAGGAGACTGGAGTGCTGTCATGACCTCTCAGGCAAATCTGGGAAAATGTGGTTGATTAAACGTTACTGAAGAATGGTTTGCCCGTTGGGTTAGGTTGACGGAGGCCGTAGTCCGTCTTGAAGTGGACATACCTCATCCCTTTGTGTGTATTTTACCCCAATAAACTTATTTCAATTTCAATTTCAAGGACATTATAGAGCACGAGGGCCAAGTATCTGTGTGGTACGCTGCTCCCAATTGGATTATTTCTCTGACTACGTTTCATACAGAAGTACCCTGAGAGCCTGCTCTTAATAGTAAGGTCACTAAGTTGCCATTGCAAAGAGCTCGAGATATGTCAGCAGCTTAGTATCATTCCGCCAAACACACACCGAAACTACGACGTTGGTACAACGTTCGAACAAGTTTTAACGCTTCCTAACCAGTTATAACAACCAATATAGCAAGTTGTAACAACGTTCTAATACGTCATAAACAAGTTAAGCCAAGATGTAACAACTTTATTACATGTTGTAACAAGCGGAAAATAATCACTTTTGTAAATAACAACATTCCCGCACAGATTATCAATGAACTGCACATGGGGGATGAGTTTGAGTCACCGGGAGTAACCCTTCACTTAAACAATAATGCCTTACATATAATCAACCTATATGTGCCACAGAGTAAACTTGACCTTGACACACTGCCTGAATTTGTTAATGAAGAACCTACCCTGCTGGTCGGTGACCTGAATGCCAGACACCCACACTTTGGTGCCAACTGTCATCAGCCCAATGTCAATGGACGGAAACTGTCACTCTTTGTCAGGGGAAGTGAAAACCTTAGAGTCCTGGGTGATGAACAGCCAACTCACCTCAGAGGAGGAAGATTAGACTATGCTCTCCTGCTGAATGCACAGGACACGGATGCCAGTACACACATTGTGCACAGTTTATGTAGTGACCACTGGGCACTGATTACCACCGTCGACATGAGCAAGAGAAGGAAAGAGACAAATAAAAGAAAAAGGTTATCACTCGGACCGATATGAGGCCGCATTTCATAAACAGGATGAGTGACTGGTTCACGGAATACCAAATCCCAGAAGACATTGACACATTTGTTGATGACCTTAATCACCAAATTGAGAGCTGTCTAAGAGTTCCGCGCCGTACACCTGGGCGAAGTAACCCTCAGAGGAAGAAAATAAAATGGTATGAGAATGATTACATAAAGATGCTTAACGCAAATGTACGAGACATGAGTAGAGAGTACCGGAGACATCCCACTGAGAGTAACCAAGAGTTGTTTAAAACTGTGTGTCAAGTAGCCAGGGAAGAGAAGATTAAAGAGCGGGAAAGACAATGGCTTGAGTTCACTAGCTCTATTGGACGGGAAACATCTGCAAGACAAGTGTGGGCAAAAATTCAGATAGCTAAGGGTGGCAGAGCCCGGCCTGCGGCTCACAAAGACCCCCAGGGTAAGGCTGAAGAACTAATTCACAAGTGGAGTGATGCAGCATCCTCCTCCTCCCTTCCTGCAGAAATCAGCAGGGAACAGCTCCTGCGACATGATGACAGAAGAATTAGGATAACAAGAGCACTGTCTAGTGATGATGAATATGGGGACCCAATCACAGCCCAGGAAGTAAGGGGCGCTATGAAAAAGGGTAAAAGTACAGCACCTGGTGAAGATGGCGTCACCTACGACATACTCAATGCACTGTGTGAAGTGTCTGGGAATCCACTACTCCACCTGTTTAACAAGTCATTCCTAAGTGGAGTGTTGCCCACACAATGGAAACACGCAATAATTGTTCCCATACCGAAGCCCAATGACCCTGGTAATTACAGACCTATCAGTCTCGTGTCATGCACTTGCAAGATGCTTGAAAGGATCATCCTAAACCGACTGTTGCACAAAATAGGCAGGTTAGGGGAGGGGGTCAATGGATTTGTTAAAGGACGGAGCACAGCAAATTGTATAGTTAATTACTTGGCTAATGACACGGCTAGGTACTCTGTATTTGTGGACATCAAAGGAGCCTTCGACAAAGCACAGGGGATTGCGATCCTAGACGAGCTTGCATGCATGGGTGTCAAGGGGAGACTCATGAAATGGGTTGAAGACTACCTCACAGGAAGGAAAGCCAAGGTTTTCTTCAATGGAGCAGTCTCCAGAACAATGAATATGGAACTCGGGACCCCCCAAGGCGGAGTCTTAAGCCCTACACTATTCAATGTACTTATGAACGCCATTGCAAATATTGATTTTCCGGAAGGAACACAACAAGTGGGATATGCAGATGTTCTAATACAAGCTCCCACCTTGGGAAAAATTGAACAGTCCATTGAACTCCTTGGAAGGAAGTGTATTGAGCTCGGTTTCACTCTCTCCACAAACAAGACGAAGGCATACTCCCATCACAAGCGGAGAGCAAATGAAGAACTGCAAATTAATGGTGTAACACTTGAATGGGTTGACCACTATCGGTATCTTGGCGTCACTGTCGGCTCTAACAAGGGGAAGAAAGAGGAGCTCAATCAACTCATAGGAACATGCAAAAGTCGACTCAGGGCACTGAAAGCTATGACCTGGAATGGACATGGAGCCTCTATTGCCGTGCTTAAAATGATGTACACAGCCTATGTGCGCTCCGTCATAGACTATGCCGCACCAGTTCTGTGCACCTACTCCCAAAGCGATATGAAAAGGCTTGAAAGCATTCAAAATGAAGCCATGACAATCATTCTTGGAGTTCCAAGAACTGCCAAAACGTCTAATCTACGAGAGGAGTTGTCCCTTCCCAGTGTTAAAAGCAGAATTCAGGAGCTGAATGCTAAGCTTGCAATTAGGATCGCCAGAGATCCCCATTACAATGATATTGCTAAGAAAAAACTGAGCTCTGTGCTACTTTCAGGGGGAAACAGGAGAAGCAAAAAATGGCATCACAGATCAGTCTGCTACCTCGAAGAGCTTCACCTGCTTGAGCAAGCCCGTGAGCTCCTGCCTGTAGAGAGGTTACCTCCCTGGGAGGATGACTCATGCAAGATCATCATCAATGAAATGGCAATGAAAAAATCCAACATGTTACCACAAGAAATGAGGCACAAGTATCTCGAGGAAATTTATAAAGAAGCCGGAGATGAACTAGATCAAATCTACACTGACGGGTCATCTAATCCTGTCAATGGCAGGGCTGGTGCAGGATACACGGTAATCAAGGATAATACTTTCCAACGCAGAAATGAAGAAAAAGCACGTATTGAGAACTATGCCTCTTCAACGCAAGCAGAGCTAACTGCCATTGTTATGGCGCTAAAGTTTCTTGAACGGAACACTAATGGTGCAGTGATTTGCACCGATTCAAAAGCAGCACTACAAAGCCTAAGTAAAAATCAGGCAGAAAATCTTGCAATAGTCGCTGAAATTAAGAGAGCTGTGAGAGTTCTTACCAATCAGGGAAGAGTCATCAAGTTTCTGTGGATCCCCTCCCATGTTGGGATATGTGGGAATGAACGAGCAGATGTGCTGGCTGCTGAAGGCGCTGAAGGAGACCATATTGAATACTTCATACCCAAGACTCTACTACAAATTAGAGGTATTGTCAGGCAACATCACCGTGACAAGGTAACTGAGGAAAGGAGGATAGAAGCACAAACCAGTGAATCTGTACGATGGTACAACATGGTTGCAGCTGGCAATCCCAATCATTATGGCCGAAGAGGAGGAGGACGAGGGAGAGAATCAGTAATAGCGAGAATCCGTCTTGGATACAGATATCCATGGAGATATGGAATGGAAACAACAGTTGAGCAGCGAAGTTGCAGAATCTGTGGTGAGAGTGATGGACACCGCCTTGACCACTACCTAGAGAATGTGAACACCTGAGAGACATCAGAAATATGTGTAGATTAATAAACCCCACATTGTTTGAGTTAGGAAAACACTATTTGTCAAATATTGATACTGTTCTTAAAAGATTTCCCCATTTTGCACCCGCAAGATAACGTAAGCTTTTAAGGGTTGATAGATGTTAATCTTCTTGTTTGAGGAGCTGTTCACTTGAGACAGTTAAGCAAGTCCCAGCTGTGTCTGGGTACAAGTGACAGGATGAACAACCCAGCGGGTTTTCTTCCTATTGGGGAGTGTTGTACATGCTGCTATGGCGGTGTGTCCACTCACAAGATGAGTGGCGCTGCCCAATAAACTCGCCCCTCGGGGCAAAATTTAA
>WNGS01167840.1:1540940-1560745 GCA_020271785.1 Procambarus virginalis | reverse complement strand
ACACGGAACTTGAGGACAGAGACTGGGAAACACAGTCACACTACAGCTACTGAACAACCATAGAACAGAGGATGAAAATATCGGGACACTCAAACCGTGCATAAAGTTTAGTACTTTAGTGGCAGCATCAGGTTGTCTCAGGCGCTTGTTCAGCACCTCAGCGTCGCCTCAGCACTCCCCCCACCTCTCTAAGCGACGCTGGTAATCTTAGAAGTTTCATGGTTGCCGCCGGTGGCGTCTTGTTATTGTGCACCCCATACTCATTCTATGAGCGATAGCGCAAAAAATATTTACAGAGGGCACAAAAGGTCTTTATCAGACCTTAACGGTGATGATTACATTAAAAATTACATCTATCCTGCACACCTTATATAATTATTCTGTCAGCTAGTATGAGATTGTTCCATATCAATAGCTATGTACTTACAGTTAATCGCTTTACATTAATGGTTAGATCAACATGGTAGTTCTTTTTCACTATACATAATCTTTTTCACAGTTTTAGCTATGGAGGTATTAGAGGAGTCATAGGAAAGCTGCTGTTTATTGTTATAGTCTTCACATATACTGCTTGTTCCTTAATCTCATGTCATTTACCTACAGGAAGTGAAACACGGATACAGTGCAAGGATTTCTGATAATTTATCCTTAGTAATAAGATAGCTTGCTATTTTATACAGCATGAGTTTAGATTTATTTATAAATGCCTGAATTTTTCACAGTCTAAGATGTAATACCAAGTGTGTGTGTCCCGTCTTTGGCCACACACTTTACACTTTACTTCATCTAGATTCCTATCAAGCCGAACTGCCTGTAGCCGTGATCAGTACTAGAGCAAGAGGGCAGCAGTGCCCGGTGGCCTCATTTAAGGGCGGCCCCTCTCCCAGGGCACATGATGGGGCACGGACTCTACTGTTTCTCATTTTGAGCAACAATTAAAACTTTATGAGAAGCTATTAACATAGGGTTCTCCGCCTCCTCCCGCTCCCTCACTCCAAGAGCACTTGTGTCCAGTGGGCGGGCTAGGGTGGTGGGCGGGACAAAACGGAGGGTGGGCGGGAGAGGGAGGATGGGCGGACCATAGAGACGGGCGGGCGAGGGGTGTCGACATTTCAGGGCGACGGGTGGGCTAGGACGAGGGATGAAACAGGGTGACAGGCTGGCCAAGGTGAGGGTGGGTTCAGCCAGAGCGACGGTGGGCGGCGAGGGTGGGATAGGGTCAGGACGACGGGTGGGCGGCAAGGGTGTGGTAGTGGGCTGTCCAGGGCGGCGAGTGGGACCCGTTAGGTCCCTCATGACGGTTGCTGACCATTACTGGGTCGCGCGGGACGGGGGAAGTGTAGTGATGGACTCATGACCCGCGTTCGCGCCAGTCGTCGCCGCCGCACTGTTCCCTCGTCATTATTAATACCTGCACGTGTCTCTCTCTACTCATCTATCCACCTGTGTTTGCGGGAGTCAGGCTGCAGCTCCTGGGCAGCGATTCCCAGTCATTAATGGACCAAAATCGTTAATTCAGACCCCTTAACTCGTCGTATGGTTCATCCCACAGCGCCAGTTCTGCTAACCAAAAACGGTCCACTAGATGCTCACATTAGTCGCCCAAGCTTCAGCGTTATAGTAAGCTCGGCATCTCACTCATTTAAAGTTTCAGAATTAGCCTTCTCAAATTCCCTCACACTGAAGGTCTGATGCGATCGCCTTCCTTCCTCCCTCCTCTTCTCCCTCCCTGCCTCCCTCCTCTACTCCCTCCCTCCCTCCCTCCGTCACTCCCTCACTATACCTCCATAATAAAGAAAAATGTAATATAGTTTGCTTCAACAGTGTTCAGGCTCTTTTGTCATTTTGTCCTTACCTCACTAAAATAACAGTGGTTATCCACCTTGTTGAGCCCTGCAAGTATCTTGCATGTTGTGGTCATGTCCTACTTGTATCTTCCCATTGCAAAACAGGTCTTTCAGCCTCTCTCATTGTTGAAACTCTCTACCACAGGGATTAATTAGTTCACTTGTAAATCTCGACCTTATTTTTTTTCCTGTGCTTGAAAATATGGGGATCCCGGACACGCGCTTCATAGCCTAGTAACACTCACTCACTCACGTTGTGTACAGGTCTTACCATTCACTATAACTCTGTTTCCTATCAGAGAGGTATTCTCTTATCCAGTTTATCACCCTTTCCCATTACTCCTGTTTAATTTTCAAGTTTGTATAGCAGTCTGTGTGTGTGTGTGTGCGGAACTGAATCAAATGCTTTCGGACAGTTCAGGAAAACAGCATCTGCCTAGTCTTCCCTTCACTGTTTCGTCACTGTTGCCTTGTCGTCATACTCCAGAATGTTCACTAAGCAGGACTCTGCCTTCTCTGAAACCATGTTGTTTGGAGACGGGACTTGCACCATCCTGTAGCTGGACACACAGTCGTATGGTGACAGACTCAACAACTTCTGGATCACTTGGGTGGCGACAGAGGTGTAGTGGGAAACAGGGAAGGGACGAGTTTACCTGGGTCCTAGCAGACCGAAACAAGTTTACCTTGGTTCATATTAGGAGGGAAGTATACACTGTTTCCCCTAATATGAAAAAGGTCTCTAAGCGAGATAATAAATGTGGGAGATAAATATAAACGAAGACGAAGGATTTGAAAAGACAGGAATAGAGAAATCCTGGAAGAATCCTAGATGAATCCTATAAGAAGCACCGAAGAATTCTCGCGAAATAATCCTGGAAGCAGCCAGCAATGCAATGATTTAAGAGTTACTTACTGATACATGTAAAATGTAAAAATTAAATTCTACGACGACTTGTACAGCTGGCCATGAAGCGTCGCTGGACTAGAGATCACCACATGACTGAAACAGTGTGACTCCAGTGTCACGCTCCTCCCTGTTGTTGTTTAAGATTCAGTTACTGGGAACAAAAAGTTCCCAGTAGCACGGGCTATGGTGAGCCCGTAGGCGCTTCTCCCCTCCTGAGTAGTTAATAAATGTCGTGAAGGGTAGCTGGAGGTCAGTCACTGAAGTGTGTGTACTCACCTAGTTGTGCTTGCGGGGGTTGAGCTTTGGCTCTTTGGTCCCGTCTCTCAACAGTCAATCAACTGGTGTACCACTGGTTGTGTGGTGTGTGTGTGTATACTCACCTAATTGTGCTTGCGGGTGTTGAGCTTTGGCTCTTTGGGCCGTCTCTCAACCGTCAATCAACTGGTGTACAGATTCCTGAGCCTACTGGGCTCTTATCATATCTACATTTAAAACTGTGTATGGAGTCAGCCTCCACCACATCACTGCCTAATGCATTCCACCTGTTAACTACTCTGACACTCGTGGGTGTGTTGTGTGTGTGTGTGTGTGTGTGTGTGTGTGTGTGTGTGTGTGTGTGTGTGTGTGTGTGTGTGTGTGTGTGTTGTGTGTGCGTGCGTGTGTTATTGAACATAACGGAGAGGGTTTATATTAATCATTTTAGAACGAATCAGCTCTATATTTCTCATGTTCGACACTTGAAAAAGAAGTTGAAATGAGTCGGATGAGATCAAGGATTCTACAGCTTCTAATAAACTGTTTTTTAATGTTCCTCTTTTGTAACCAATCAAAATGTAACTATTGTAACTTTGATATATGCTTTATTGTAAAAATACAAGTCGGGGGTGGTTGGGGAGGACAATATATACAGATTCGTACCCGGGGTCCGAAATATACCCCCACGAATATCACTGAATTTGAACACCTGTTAATACGCAGTTATTGAATGTTAATTTGTGGCCCAGCGTGGCCCGGCTTGGACAGGTGTGGCCCGGCGCGGCCCGGCTTGGACAGGTGTGGCCCGGCGTGGCCCGGCTTGGACAGGTGTGGCCCGGCTTGGACAGGTGTGGCCCGGCGTGGCCGGCTTGGACAGGCGTGGCCCGGCTTGGACAGGTGTGGCCCGGCTTGGACAGGTGTGGCCCGGCGTGGCCCGGCTTGGACAGGTGTGGCCCGGCGTGGCCCGGCTTGGACAGGTATGGCTGGTGTGCCCCCCTCCCCGCCCACAGTAATGAAACTATTACATTACTCTCCCACGGGTCATTTCACTTGAGACGTTATCAACTCGCTAAAGAATTACGTCCCAGTTGGCCCACAAGCACCGCTCTTGCATCGCTCGTCAAATGGTTCCAGAAATCTAGATGAATAAAACACGTATATCTCCCGAGCGTGTCCGAAGGTGTCGAGGAGAGAGAGGAAACAATGGACACAATCTCAGAGTCACTCACTGAAAGTCTTGCTTCCATTTAATCAGTGCGTCGTTGTATGAATCAAATTTTTAGTACAGGGATTATTTTGTATCACTGTTGCTTCGTTATTTAGAGAAGATCCTTTATTTTCAATGCGGCGGTGGTCGCACACGGCGAAAATAATCCCAGTTCGCTGCGTGGTGCCCTGATTGGCTTCCTCGGCCAGCGACTCCCTCCGCAGCCCGCCACAAGGGGGCCAGGAGGCGAGCGCGGGAGATTTGAAAAGTGGTGTGTAGAGAGACCGCGGGTAACCTCACCTTGATTTATGACATTTATTTAACTTCCAACCGCAGATGAAACGCCGCGAGAGAGGTATACGTACCCAGATTCCTCTTAAAAACGCGACTATGACGAATCCAGCGAAAGGAACAGAGCTAAGTTCGCCACCAAGTGCCGAGCTCTGGCAAAGACCCAGACGAACGGTTAGCATGCGCGCGCTGCGGGTTCGCGCCGACTTTCACAGATCACGCAGCCGGGGGAATTAATTCGTTGTTTGATCGCCAGCTGGAGACAGAGGCGGACCAGCAGGAGCCAGCAGGGGCAGTCACAACACGCAGCAGCCATCACCGCGCCGGCAGACACGCCGTTTTAAGGCCAGGATTTGTTATGTCCAGGGTGCGAAGATAAATGGAAGGTGGCCGGGTGGCTGGCCTGGGGAGCCTTGATGCATCCGGCCCATGTATACACGAGTATCATCTCGAATACATACATAAATGTATTCATGTATGTTACTTCTTTTGGATTGTTAATATTTGTTTCATTGAAATATTACCAGTTTCAATAATCATTTCCATTAATTATTACAATTTGCTTAATATATATATATATATATATATATATATATATATATATATATATATATATATATATATATATATATAAAGTCTTAAGAACGCTAAGGCACGTTGATAGGTATGTACTCATATTGCTGAGCTCCAGTCCCTAGGCCCGCTTCTCATGCTTTCATACCTTTTTTTTACTGTCATATATACTCATGAAGCAGTTTCGTTTTGTTTAGTTTCTCCCGCAGACGAAATCATCCATTTACACTATGGCCACCAGCACATTTACACTATGGCCACCAGCACATTTACACTATGGCACCAGCACATTTACACTATGGCCACCAGCATTTACACTATGGCCACCAGCACATTACACTATGGCCACCAGCACATTTACACTATGGCCACCAGCACATTTACACTATGGCCACCAGCACATTTACACTATGGCCACCAGCACATTCACAGCTTCTTCTGTCGTCTATGGACAGGGTTAGAGAACTCTTAGACATAATATATTGTGTCACGAGTACTGAACAATCAATCAGGGAAGGTGATTAAGGTGCCTTTCAAGATGAAGTTACAACTGCATCACATACATTACACAACTGCTACATTATACAGTAAATCTTGAGTACAGGTCCAGGGGCCAGATTCACGAAAGCACTTACGCAAGCACTTACGAACGTGTACATCTTTCCTTAATCGTTGACGGCCTTGGTTACATTTATTAAATAGTTTACAAGCATGAAAACTTGCCAATCAACTGTTGTTATTGTTGTAAACAGCCTCCTGGTGCTTCAGAGCTCATTAACTGTTTAATAATTGGAAACAAAGCCGCCAAAGATTGAGAAAAGATTTACAGGTTCGTAAGTGCTTGCGTAAGTGCTTTCGTGAATCTGAGCCCCAGTATATCAAGTGTTCCAGTATTCAGATTGTATTTACAGAGCTCAGCATATCTCAACCCAGCGGGCCGAAAGTCAGTCAGTATGGGACATCATACAATATGATGTTCGAGGGAATGCATGTTTTATCTTTCACAAAGTTAACACATGGTGTATCCGACATTTGCATCTAGCTTTATTAATTCCATATATGCATGTCTCCTCACGATATTTATCATAGTCTAATGCTACAGCTTTCATGGCTTTGTGAATTCGTTAAGTCTGTGGCTGTGAATGAAGTCTGCTTCTACCACTTCATATCTTGGTACATTTTCATATATTCACAAGTGGTGTTAGGCAGGTGGTGAGGCCTGAAGGTAGGATGAGACAGGTAGTGAGACACGGTAATGAGGAGCATTAGCGTGGGAGCCACAAATGAGTAACACCTTGATGGGAGAAGCTTGGCGTGTCATAAACTGATCACATTACCGTAATGCCGCCGCCTGGAAGCTTCGGGTAAGCTTCTTAGTCTGGCGATCATAGAAGCCGCCGGGCCAGCCACCCACGTGTCCTGGTCTGCATGTGCCCAGTTCCTTCCATCATTTCTTACCACAGACGTGGCCACACATTTACAATGCTAAGCAGAATATATACGTTTTCTTCTGTCCTCCATGGACAGGGTTAGAGATGGGTTAAACATATAGTTTGGTGATTTATTGAGCAATCAACCACAGAAGGTGATTGCAGTGCTTTTAAAATGTTAATCTAACCTACAAACATTTACGCAAGCACTTCCTGAACACAGGAAGTGTTCACTTCTGAGGAACACGTGGAGGAACTAAGTTCACGCGGAGACACTTGCCAAGATCTTTGTTTCGTTGCTCACAGTCTGCGTCACAGCTTCAGTGTTGGGATGTGTGTAGCGCAGTGGGCTCACAGCTTCAGTGTTGGGATGTGTGGAGCGCAGTGGGCTCACAGCTTCAGTGTTGGGATGTGTGGAGCGCAGTGGGCTCACAGCTTCAGTGTTGGGATGTGTGGAGCGCAGTGGGCTCACAGCTTCAGTGTTGGGATGTGTGGAGCGCAGTGGGCTCACAGCTTCAGTGTTGGGATGTGTGGAGCGCAGTGGGCTCACAGCTTCAGTGTTGGGATGTGTGGAGCGCAGTGGGCTCACAGCTTCAGTGTTGGGATGTGCGTAGCGCAGTGGGCTCACAGCTTCAGTGTTGGGATGTGTGGAGCGCAGTGGGCTCACAGCTTCAGTGTTGGGATGTGCGTAGCGCAGTGGGCTCACAACACGGTTTATAACCTAGCCAATTCTGTTACTATGAGGAAAAGGGGGGGGGGAGTTCACTCACTGGATGAGTGATGATGTTTAATTTGTCTTTGTTCTCCTTGTACATCTTCACCCTCCATGATCTCCTTCCTCCTCCTCCTCCTACTCCTTTCCCGTGCTTTTGTTTCCTTCCTCGTGCCCCATCCCCCCCCCCACCCCTCCCCTCCACGGGGTCCGTCACTTGGTCGTTTAGTTTACCAGCCTCTGTAAACTGCTTCTCCATTAACCACTGTTGAGAGTTGACAGATCTCTTCCCGGGGCATTATATCACTATTATACACGTCCTCGGATTGTGCCCTGATCTCCCTCTCTCTCCCTCTCCCCCTCTCTCTCCCTCTCCCTCTCTCTCCGTCTCCCTTTTTTCCTGCCTCCGTGACAGAGGGAAAACAAATCAACAGTCAGAAATCCTGTAATCGAGCTGAGGAAGAAGGGAGGCCGTGGAGGTGGAGAGTGACAAGGAGCTGTGTGAGAGACGCGGCTCCACCCTCCAGGGCCACTCTACCACTGGAGCTCCAGGCCGCCACACAACAGGCAACACCGCGCTTACTAACAGATACATAAACTGTATCAAATTGACTTCAACGTGTGCGTTAGAGGGGAGGAGGAGGAGGGGGGAAGTTGCTGTGGGAGGGGAGGTTGCTGTGGGTGGAGAAGGGGTGGAGTTGTGGTTGGTGGGACCTTCGGGGAGGGTGGAGGTGTGGGTGGAGGGGGTGGAGGTGTGGGTGGAGGGGGTGGCATTAGTGGAGCCGGGAGAGGACAGAGGCAGCCGGTAAAATAAACTTGTGTGTGCTAGAGAACTGAGATCTATTATCAGTTCTTAAATTCCTGTTGAGCGGTTGTGTTTGTTTGTCTTCATAATGTGCGGACTCGGGTGCTGGGGGAAGGGGGGGGGAAGGGGGGGGGAGGGGGAGGGGAGGGGTGCGGTGACCCAATGCCTGAGAGACTTCTCCAAGACGAGGCGCCCCGCTCCCCCAGCTGGTGGCCCAAGAGCTGAGATCTTCTCGACGGTAGACAAGTCCCACAATGGATAATACTATAATAAAATAGACCAGAAAAACGTCACGCAAAAAAATATGACCCAGCAGAGATAAACAAGAGAACATGTACATATAAGCGTCCGAGTGTGTACTCACCTATTTGCACTCACCTATTTGTGCTTGCGGGGTTTGAGCTTTGTCCCTTTGGTCCCGCCTCTCAACTGTCAATCAACTGGCGTACAGATTCCTGAGCCTACTGGGCTCTATCATATCTACATTTGAAACTGTGTATGGAGTCAGCCTCCACCACATCACTTCCTAGTGCATTCCATTTACTATCTACTCTGACACTGAAAAAAAATTCTTTCTAATGTGTCTGTGGCTCATTTGGGTACTAAGTTTCCACCTGTGTCCCCTTGTGCGTGTCCCACCCGTGCTGAAGAATGTCTTTGTCCATCCTGTTGGGTGTATGTGAATGCAAAAGAGAATAAGATTAGCTTAGCTACCAAACACACACACACACACACACACACACACACACACACACACACACACACACACACACACACAAACAAACAACTTGACTTAGACCAACGAACCAGAGCTCAACCCCCGCAAGCACAATTAGGTGAGTACACACACAGTGTCAGCAAGGCGGCCAGCCCGTCTCTTATCATAGCTCATTCTACATTCCACATTTCTACAACTTTATCCCTTCACCTGTGCCTCTCCATCGATCATTATATATCCCCCTAAAAAGAGAGAGAGAGAGGAGGTGGAATAAGTTAATAACTGAGGAGTGGTAGTGTTGATAGTAAGAGAATGTGCGAGTGATGAGAGGAGGAGGAGGATAGGAGGAGTCGGAGGATGGAGACAACACACCAGATGGCAGGCCGGAGGGATAGATACTGTTGCAAACATAACAGATTTAAATCCCCCACTAAAAGCGAAGCGACTTAGTGGGACTTGGAAGAAAACGGGAATGACCACCACCAACTGGACCCACACGATGACCGAATGGCTACAAATGGTTTCAGAAGGCGGCACGTAACTAAATAATGAGATGCGAGGCGGGTTGTTATTTTGGTGAGGTGATGTTGACGTTGGGGGACGAGTGGGTGGGTCTCCCCCCCCCCCCAGCTGCCACCCACACCCCCCCCCAGCTGCCACCCACACCCACCCCCCCACCCCCCAGCTGCCACCCACGCTGCCTTCTGGGACTCGCGTCGGGCGGCTACTGGTCTAAGGCGTATCTGGTGTCCTGATCGACACACTATCAGACGTGGCAGGCTTGCTGGCTCCTTGATTGGTGGTGAGCCTGGCGCCAAGTTGTCTCACGCACACATTCACACACACGCACATATACGCACACACGCACGAACGTACTGCAACAAATGGCTACTAAACTTCAACTCTAGTGAATGTAAGGTATTGAAGCTAGGTTTAAGGACCAGGAGGCCAGAAACGAGGTACAATTTGGGAAACAAAGTCCTCCACGAAACGAACAGAGAAGGATCTAGAAGTTGATATCATACCGAACCTGTCTCCTGAAGCCCACATCAAAGGATATCAGCGGAATATGCAAGATCTGCCTTTAGAAATTTGTGTAAGGAATCATTATCAGTGAGTTACGACGAAAGGCCATGGGACTTGAACCTCACGTAGTTGGAAGACAGAAGCGCTAGTGGAGACATGCTTATCACATACAAAAATCTCAGGGAATTGATAGGCGAAGATAAAGACTGTTTAACATGGATGGCACTCGCACAAAGGGACACAGTGAAAACTGAGTAGCCAAATGAGTCACAGAGAGGTTAGAACCAATTTAGTCAGTGTCAGAGTAGTTAGCAAATGGAATGCATTTATTATTATTATTAACATCTTTATTGACAAAATTTATTACAATTTTGCCTACTAGGAAATGACGTGCTGGGGGCAGACTCCATACATTGTTTCAAAAGTAGATATGATAAGAGTTCAATAGGCTGAAGAACCGGAACACCCGTTGATTAAGCGTTAAGAGACGGGACCAAGGAACCGAAGCTCAACCTTGGCAAGCACAATTAGGTAAGTATAATCAAGTACACACAGGTGAGTCCCCTGGCACCCTCCCACCCACAGGTGAGTCCCCTGGCACTCCCTGGAGGGCAGGGTTAGTGAACGCGACACCTGATATGAAACAGAGAAGGGTCGACTAGTGGATGTGCCGGAGCCTGGCTTCCATATCAGCTATTGTTGTGTGATCCGCCCACTACACTCGGCTCGTGTTACTGCCCGCCCACTGTAGCAGGGGGACACTGGCCGCCCACTGTAGCAGGGGGACACTGCCCGCCCACTGTAGCAGGGGGACACTCCCCGCCCACTGTAGCAGGGGGACACTCCCCGCCCACTGTAGCAGGGGGACACTGCCCGCCCACTGTAGCAGGGGGACACTGCCCGCCCACTGTAGCAGGGGGACACTGCCCGCCCACTGTAGCAGGGGGACACTGCCCGCCCACTGTAGCAGGGGGACACTGCCCGCCCACTGTAGCAGGGGGACACTGCCCGCCCACTGTAGCTGGGGGACACTGCCCGCCCACTGTAGCAGGGGGACACTGCCCGCCCACTGTAGCAGGGGGACACTGCCCGCTCACTGTAGCAGGGGGACACTGGCCGCTCACTGTAGCAGGGGGACACTGGCCGCCCACTGTAGCAGGGGGACACTGGCCGCCCACTGTAGCTGGGGGACACTGGCCGCCCACTGTAGCTGGGGGACACTGGCCGCTCACTGTAGCTGGGGGACACTGGCCGCCCACTGTAGCTGGGGGACACTGGCCGCCCACTGTAGCTGGGGGACACTGGCCGCTCACTGTAGCTGGGGGACACTGGCCGCCCACTGTAGCAGGGGAACACTGCCCGCCCACTGTAGCAGGGGGACACTGGCCGCTCACTGTAGCAGGGGGACACTGGCCGCCCACTGTAGCAGGGGGACACTGGCCGCTCACTGTAGCAGGGGGACACTGCCCGCTCACTGTAGCAGGGGGACACTGGCCGCCCACTGTAGCAGGGGGACACTGGCCGCCCACTGTACAGGGGGACACTGGCCGCCCACTGTAGCAGGGGGACACTGGCCGCCCACTGTAGCAGGGGGACACTGGCCGTCCACTGTAGCAGGGGGACACTGGCCGCCCACTGTAGCAGGGGGACACTGGCCGCCCACTGTAGCAGGGGGACACTGGCCGCCTCCCGGAATTCACAATCAAGTGATGGTTGAGGCAGACGCCACAGAAACCTTCGAAGGTATACCAGTCTAACACTGTGGCATCGGTCCATTATTGTTTACCAGATCACACACTCGTGTTCACTTAATTCTTTACGCGTTGTTTTCTCTCCCAAGTGTAAACACAAGACAGACAAGTAGGAACGATAGCGTAATAACCAATACTCTTCAGGCGGACGATCAGGTCAGCTCCACCATCAATGTGGAGCAATTATGTCTTACAATAATATGAATATAACATGCCGAGTGACCTGCTCCGTGACCCGCTCCGTGACCCGCTCCGTGACCCGCTCCGTGACCCGCTCCGTGACCCGCTCCGTGACCCGCTCCGTGACCCGCTCCGTGACCCGCTCCGTGACCCGCTCCGTGACCCGCTCCGTGACCCGCTCCGTGACCCGCTCCGTGACCCGCTCCGTGACCCGCTCCGTGACCCGCTCCGTGACCCGCTCCGTGACCCGCTCCGTGACCCGCTCCGTGACCCGCTCCGTGACCTGCTCCGTGACCCAGCACAGGTCTAAAAATTACTTTTTGAAGAGTAACCTAACTGATAATGGGACAGGCGTACTCACAGCCTTTACGTGGTACAGGTGTCATGCCTAACTGTAACGTACAGTGTATTTTCTGTATTAAACTGTCAGTGACCATATTCCAATAATTACAGCTTTGATAAGACTGGAATACATTACTTGAGATTGATAGGAATATATGTGTGTATAAGGGAGTGCCAGGGAGCCTAATGCAGTGCCAGGGAGCCTTATGGAGTGCCACGGGAGCCTAATGCAGCTATAGCGAGAGCCAGCGTGTGCCTCAGTGGCCCTGACACTGTGCAGAGGTGCCTGGACAATGTGAGGTGTAAGTCACACTCACCGTTCACCCACGAGGCACTCCAAACAGGGAGAGGGGTAACGAGTGCCTAACTACCGCTTTGGAGTGCCAGAGGTCACCCGAGAATTGATCCTCTTGGGAGCTGTGTTAGTCATGGGCCACTCCCATAGTCATGGGGCACGCCCATAGTCATGGGACACTCCCACAGTCATGGGACACTCCCACAGTCATGGGACACTCCCACAGTCATGGGACACTCCCACGGTCATGGGACACTCCCCTAGTCATGGGACACTCCCCTAGTCATGGGACACTCCCCTAGTCATGGGACACTCCCCTAGTCATGGGACACTCCCATAGTCATGGGACACTCCCATAGTCATGGGACACTCCCATAGTCATGGGACACTCCCACGGCCATGGGACACTCCCACAGTCATGGGACACTCCCACAGTCATGGGACACTCCCACAGTCATGGGACACTCCCACAGTCATGGGACACTCCCACAGTCATGGGACACTCCCACAGTCATGGGACACTCCCACAGTCATGGACACTCCCACAGTCATGGACACTCCCACAGTCATGGGACACTCCCACAGTCATGGGACACTCCCACAGTCATGGGACACTCCCACAGTCATGGGACACTCCCACAGTCATGGGACACTCCCACGGTCATGGGACACTCCCACGGTCATGGGACACTCCCACGGTCATGGGACACTCCCACGGTCATGGGACACTCCCACGGTCATGGGACACTCCCACGGTCATGGGACACTCCCACGGTCATGGGACACTCCCACGGTCATGGGACACTCCCACGGTCATGGGACACTCCCATAGTCATGGGACACTCCCATAGTCATGGGACACTCCCATAGTCACGCGACACTCCCATAGTCATGGGACACTCCCATAGTCACGCGACACTCCCATAGTCATGGGACACTCCCATAGTCACGCGACACTCCCATAGTCATGTGACACTCATACTGGTGACAAGAATTTCATGAGACAAAGAAATTGTTCTGTATCTCTCTATCTCCACGCATCCTCCTCGCGAATTCTAATCCAAGAGTTACCCCTCACCCCGTTCTCAATTCTCCCTCACTCATTCCCTCCCTCCCGCTCATTCTCTCTCCCTCCCACTCATTCTCTCTCCCTCCCACCCTCCCTCCCTCCCAGGGTCGGGACAAGTCAAACAAAAGACCAGCTAATGAGGCAATTGACCACGGTGACCCAGATGGTGTCCGCCCTCTGTTGGTTTTGCACGAAATCTCTCTCACGTGGGGTCGTGTGGGGGTCGCATGGGGTCACGTGGGGGTCAAATGGGGTCAGGCGAGGTCAACTTCAGGTCATTTGAGGTCAGGCGGTGGCTCACATGACCAATTAGCAGCCGATCTCCGTGGCTCCGAGTCAGTCTCTCTGGCCGGATGTGGAGGACGGGGGACAGTGTGGTGGTGGACAGTGTGGTGGTGGTGGTGGACAGTGTGGCGGTGGTGGACAGTGTGGCGGTGGTGGACAGTGTGGCGGTGGTGGACAGTGTGGCGGTGGTGGACAGGTGGCGGTGGTGGACAGTGTGGCGGTGGTGGACAGTGTGGCGGTGGTGGACAGTGTGGTGGTGGTGGACAGTGTGGTGGTGGACAGTGTGGTGAAGGACAGTGTGGTGAAGGACAGTGTGGTGGTGGACATGTGGCGGTGGACAGTGTGGTGGTGGACAGTGTGGTGGTGGACAGTGTGGTGAAGGACAGTGTGGTGGTGGACAGTGTGGTGAAGGACAGTGTGGTGGTGGACAGTGTGGCGGTGGACAGTGTGGTGAAGGACAGTGTGGCGGTGGACAGTGTGGTGGTGGACAGTGTGGTGGTGGACAGTGTGGTGGTGGACAGTGTGGTGAAGGACAGTGTGGTGAAGGACAGTGTGGTGGTGGTCAGTGTGTGTGGTGAAGGACAGTGTGTGGTGGACAGTGTGGTGAAGGACAGTGTGTGGTGGACAGTGTGGTGGACAGTGAGGTGGTGGACAGTGAGGTGGTGGTGGACAGGGTGGTGGTGGAAAGTGTGGTGGTGGAAAGTGTGGTGGTGGTGGACAGTGTGTGGTGAAGGACAGTGAAGTGGTGGACAGTGTGGTGAAGGACAGTGAGGTGGTGGACAGTGTGGTGAAGGACAGTGTGGTGAAGGACAGTGAAGTGGTGGACAGTGTGGTGAAGGACAGTGAGGTGGTGGACAGTGTGGTGAAGGACAGTGTCGTGGTGGACAGTGTGGTGGTGGACAGTGTGGTGGTGGACAGTGTGGTGGTGGACAGTGTGGTGAAGGACAGTGTGGTGAAGGACAGTGAGGTGGTGGACAGTGTGGTGAAGGACAGTGTGGTGAAGGACAGTGTGGTGAAGGCCAGTGTGGTGAAGGCCAGTGTGGTGAAGGCCAGTGTGGTGAAGGACAGTGTGGTGAAGGACAGTGTGGTGAAGGACAGTGTGGTGAAGGACAGTGTGGTGAAGGACAGTGTGGTGAAGGACAGTGTGGTGAAGGACAGTGTGGTGAAGGACAGTGTGGTGAAGGACAGTGTGGTGAAGGACAGTGAGGTGGTGGTGGACAGTGAGGTGGTGGTGGACAGTGTGGTGGTGGTGGACAGTGTGGTGGTGGACAGTGAGGTGGTGGTGGACAGTGTGGTGGTGGTGGACAGTGTGGTGGTGGTGGTGGACAGTGTGGTGGTGGTGGTGGACAGTGTGGTGGTGGACAGTGTGGTGGTGGTGGTGGACAGTGTGGTGGTGGACAGTGTGGTGGTGGTGGTGGACAGTGGTGGTGGTGGTGGACAGTATGGTGGTGGTGGTGGACAGTGTGGTGGTGGTGGTGGACAGTGTGGTGGTGGTGGTGGACAGTGTGGTGGTGGTGGTGGACAGTGTGGTGGTGGACAGTGTGTGGTGGTGGTGGTGGACAGTGTGGTGGTGGTGGTGGACAGTGTGGTGGTGGTGGTGGACAGTGTGTGGTGTGGTGGTGGACAGTGTGGTGGTGGTGGACAGTGTGGTGGACAGTGTGGTGGTGGTGGACAGTGTGGTGGTGGTGGACAGTGTGGTGGTGGTGGACAGTGAGGTGGTGGTGGACAGTGAGGTGGTGGTGGACAGTGAGGTGGTGGTGGACAGTGAGGTGGTGGTGGACAGTGTGGTGGTGGTGGACAGTGTGGTGGTGGTGGACAGTGAGGTGGTGGTGGACAGTGAGGTGGTGGTGGACAGTGAGGTGGTGGTGGACAGTGAGGTGGTGGTGGACAGTGAGGTGGTGGTGGACAGTGAGGTGGTGGTGGACAGTGAGGTGGTGGTGGACAGTGAGGTGGTGGTGGACAGTGAGGTGGTGGTGGACAGTGATGGTGGTGGTGGACAGTGAAGTGGTGGTGGACAGTGAGGTGGTGGTGGACAGTGAGGTGGTGGTGGACAGTGAGGTGGTGGTGGACAGTGTGGTGGTGGTGGACAGTGTGGTGGTGGTGGACAGTGTGGTGGTGGTGGACAGTGTGGTGGTGGTGGACAGTGTGGTGGTGGACAGTGTGGTGGTGGACAGTGTGACAGTATCCACAGCTGGAATAGCCCAACAACTAATTACGATGTAACTTACCTGTACGAGTCACGATCTGGCACAAGATTGATTGACAAAGATTAAGCCACCCAAGAGGTGGCACGGGCATGAATAGCCCGTAAATCTAGCATAAGCACTAGCTTCGCTTATATCCGAGACATTAGCCGATTATATCTAGAAATCCCGATTATCGAACCTTTTTCACTTGATCATTCGTACCCAAGAACCACTCAGCCAGAACTTGGAATCTGGGATTCCATGATCTTCTTAACTAGATCTTGGCCACTGCGACAAAAGACTGAGGAAACCGAATCTCGTAACATGGAGGAGACACGGAATACAGAGGACATGATAACGACATGCAAGATACTTAGGCCGAATTTGTCAAGTCGACAGAGCAGTAATGTTCAATGTGAGGATCAACGAGGAGACATTAACGTAAACTACAGAGATAAATTAGTCATAGTGACACCAGAAGGAATTTGTTGAGTTTGAGTCGTAAATAATTGATAATTATTATTATTAATTTTTTTTTTAGATGGAACGGACTACACGAGGACGTAGTCGAGGTCAATTCGATATTTTTAATTGTGGATATAAGAACCAAAAAATTGAAAGAAAGATATTGCATTATTAATGGAACCAATAATGGCGGAAAAGCCGGGCTTGTGACCCAGGCTGAAGCCCGCTGGCCCGTGTAGGGGAGCCCGCTGGCCCGTGTAGGGGAGCCTGCCGGCCCGTGTAGGGGAGCCCGCTGGCCCGCGTAGGGGAGCCCGCTGGCCCGCGTAGGGGAGCCCGCTGGCCCGCGTAGGGGAGCCCGCTGGGCCGTGTAGGGGAGCCCGCTGGCCCGTGTAGGGAGCCCGCTGGCCCGTGTAGGGGAGCCCGCTGGCCCGTGTAGGGGAGCCCGCTGGCCCGTGTAGGGGAGCCCGCTGGCCCGTGTAGGGGAGCCCGCTGGCCCGTGTAGGGGAGCCCGCTGGCCCGTGTAGGGGAGCCCGCTGGCCCGTGTAGGGGAGCCCGCTGGCCCGTGTAGGGGAGCCCGCTGACCCGTGTAGGGGAGCCGACGTAGGGGAGTCCACGGGTGGTGACGGGTGGCCGCCCCACGTCGCCGCCATGTTGACTCTCACATTATTGGCGCCATAAACTCCCCTGGCTCCCTGATTACCCCTCACCTCCCCTCCCCTGGCTCCCTCATTACCCCTCACCTCCCCTCACCTTGCTCCCTCATTACCCCTCACCGTCTCCCTTGTTCTCCCTTCTACCTCTACTTCCCACCATCTTCGCGAAGTCTATGTCCTCCTTTCTGATCGTCTGGTGTGACGAGCGTGAGGGGGGGGGGGGACATGTATGGTGAGGGGGACATGTATGGTGAGGGGGGACATGTATGGTGAGGGGGGGGGCGGAATGAGAGGGGCTGAGATAGGGTTTAATTAAGTGGTTTCATAATTAACTGGAACAGATGGCGGGTCAACAGCGGCGTGTTGACCTTCACCTGTTATTGGCAGGGGGCGTGGGCCCCCGGGGTCACCCAGATGGTGTTTTATCCCTCACCCGGTGGGGGGGGAGGGGGGCCCCACAAACACCCTCACCCACCACAGATAATAAAAGTAATATAAATAAAGATAATAAAATTGCCACACAGAACATGACGTCATGTATATAAACATGTATGTGAGTACATGTGAGCTACACAGTAGTTACATACAGACATGTGCTGAAATACAGGTGAAGAACCTCTCCCACGCCCCGTGTCAGCAAGGCGGACAGTCCGCCTCTGAGCATAACTCATACGATATTTCCCATTTCTAATCTTTATCTTTTACTCCTTTACCTGTGCCTCTCCATTTTCTTTACTCCCCCCCCCCCCCACCCCGAAAAGAAAAGCACAGAGGGGGCTCCTCTAACACCTTCCCCCCTCCCTCCATGGGTACAAGTCACAACAGTCAACTAGCTCCAAGGCAATTATTTACTAGAAGGTGTCCCAAGGCACCTTCTAGGTGAACAGAAGCATCAGGTATAAAGAAAACTCCCAAGCGTTTCGTCCTGCACCGAGAACTAACCCGGGACCATTCAGTTACGACGGGATGGTTGAGTTATGCAGGGGCACCACCACTGGCACCCAGAGGCACCACCACTGGCACCCAGAGGCACCACCACTGGCACCCCAGAGGCACCACCACTGGCACCCAGAGGCACCACCACTGGCACCCAGAGGCACCACCACTGGCACCCAGAGGCACCACCACTGGCACCCAGAGGCACCACCACTGGCACCCAGAGGCACCACCACTGGCACCCAGAGGCACCACCACTGGCACCCAGAGGCACCACCACTGGCACCCAGAGGCACCACCACCCCTTGCTCTCTCCCTCCTCCGAGGGGAGAGGAATGGGCAGACGACGGGAATGAGAAACATTGGTACACAGGATGAGCGTTAATGAGAGGGAGGGGGAGAGGGGGGGGTGAAGGGGGAGAGGGAGGGGTGAAGGGGGAGGGGGAGAGCTCGACAGGCAGGAATGGGGAGGCTTAGTGTGGAAGAGGCAGAGGGACGGAGGAGGGAGAGAGGGAGGGGAGGCTGACGAGTTCTCACCCAAACACCAGTTGCTCGGGGGACGGGAGGGAAGAGATTTAATTAAGAGCAGTTTGTTAATTGGTGTGTGGCGGCGTGCCGTCACCCCGGATGCCAGGATTACTCTTCCTGGTGTGGCCACCCGGTAGTGTTGGTGCTCCTGGTGTGGCCACCCGGTAGTGTTGGTGCTCCTGGTGTGGCCACCCGGTAGTGTTGGTGCACCTGGTGTGGCCACCTGGTAGTGTTGGTGCTCCTGGTGTGGCCAACCGGTAGTGTTGGTGCTCCTGGTGTGGCCAACCGGTAGTGTTGGTGCTCCTGGTGTGGCCACCCGGTAGTGTTGGTGCTCCTGGTGTGGCCACCCGGTAGTGTTGGTGCTCCTGGCCACGGCCCTAGTGGGGGGGGGGAGGGTATGCAGCTTATTGATCTTCTACGATATCAAGAAACACTACACTCGGTAATAAAGTGGTTATCACATTCACCTCGCCAATGAGAGAACTTGTGTTCGAATCCTGGGGCCAGATTCACGAAGCGGTTACGCAAGTACTTACGAACGTGTACATCTTTCCTCAATCTTTGACGGCTTTGGTTACATTTATTAAACAGTTTACAAATATGACAACTTCCCATTCAACTGTTGTTATTGTTATAAACAGCCTCCTGGTGCTTCGGAGCTCATTAACTGTTCAATAATTGGAAGCAAAGCCACCAAGATTGAGACAAGATGTACAGGTTCGTAAGTGCTTGCGTAACCGCTTCGTGAATCTGGCCCCTGAACAGACTAGAACGAGTGGGCAGCGTTCAATAGTTCATATTACTAGACTTTCTTTTTGACGTTTCAGACAGACCTGTTCCAGGACTTGACCTGCGTTATAAGTAAACAATAACGACGCTACACTTATCTTCCCGTCAAACTTCAATTGTTCCTTGTCCGTGACGCCAAAATTACGTTCCCTCCAAAGTTCAGTAGTTACCCCGATGCTATTTTGTTCTCCACTAATGGCCGCAAACATCAGTTATTCGAGTTGCTTTGGTGAAAATTAGAGGAACTGTCCCATATGGGACAGCAATTGAGGCATCTGGTGCGGGGACCGAACCACCTTCGCCTCGTATCGCTAATTGCTCGTTGGAGACCCCTAATTGGTAGTCGGGGCACGAAAACTCACACGTTTCAGCCTCAATGATGTTTGATGAATTAGAGGCGGAGGCCATGTGGAGGAGCTCACCCGACCACACGCTCTCTCTACACGGAGCTCATCCCAGGCACCTCCACCACAGGCAGGGGAGCACCACCCCCCTTCAGAGCGTCCCATCTGTACCAGCACCTCACGTTACTCTCTTCAGTCCGTTCTCTGT
>WNGS01167840.1:1494017-1516541 GCA_020271785.1 Procambarus virginalis | reverse complement strand
TCTGAAACAATCTCTTTAGCACATTCTGATGCACTCAAGGCGCTGTCAATCGCCTCAGGAACAATTTGAGAGACAAGTGACAAGCCGCCGGCTTCCTGTCCCTGCCTCAGGTAAATTTTTGTAAATACAAACAAAATAAGATTTGGAAGTCCTTTTACACACATGGCAGGCAGTGATGTGGTGGAGGCTGACTCCATAGTTTCAAATGTAAATATGATAGAGCCCAGTAGGCTTGGGAATCTGTACACCAATGATTGATAGGTGAGAGGCGGGACCAGAGAGCCGAACCTCAACCCCCGCAAGCACAACTCGATGAGTACACATTGCTGGGTATAAATAGGAGCTGCTTCGCATATGCTAATAGGCCTTCTGCAATTTTATTTATTCTCATGTTTTAATTGACTTTCCTGTAGAGCTAATTAAAAACTCTCCAGTAGTTTTAATTGGCTCTCCTGTGCTCTTCAAGTAGCGCAGTAGACTGTGTTCTACTATCACAGACCTCAATAGGCGTGTACCCAACGCGTCAACTTAGGTAAGGATTCATTCTACAGACAACTAGTAGTTTTGCCCTTCATGTAAGGAGAGGTATATTACAGTGGCCATCCTCCGAACCTCATATTAATTGTAATGTATTAAGTCTGCACATACACCACTTCCAAGGAAAGACAATGTAAGAATGTATTCAGATTTGACACGTGATATTAACACATTTTCGTTTGTAATTATGAACTTCTGATCTCAGTTTTTCCCTAAATCTTTGAATTCCTGAAGGAAATGTAGTTAGCTTCTATACACTTTGTTCAGTTAGCTTCTTCTTCTTTCTCGCCAAATCAAATAGAAAGTAACACAATTTCCTTATGGGTGCTCCTCCCTCCCTCCCGCACAAGCTGACTATTGTGGCCAGGGAGAGTCAGTTTCCCCAATCCCCCCCCCCCCCCCCGGGAAGATCACAAGTATGAATACGTCAAGTGAGAAACGATTTCTCCCTTCGGCTTCATAAAGCCCCAGTTTCATATCTTTAAGAGGTAGTTAAAAGGAAAATGAGAGCGCGTGGAGGAGAATAAGAGCCCTCAACAAGCCTCCTCTTCTCCAGCGAGAGGTCAGACAATTGACTCAGTTCTGCTCGACACAATGCTCAGCTCCGAGCCCGTGCCAGACCCCCATGGGAGAAGACCGTACTCGCAAGGGCTGGTGTACCTGATATACTACGGACGTCTCCTTAGTCCTGGAGTAAGTTATATACCACAAGGAACCCCTAGTCCTGGTGTACCCTGACAGCACTCTAGAGTGTTGGTCGAGCAGTACTGCTATAGGAAAATATGATGTAAGAGCTTAGCTCAGCGGACGTGATTTTGGTAGTGAGATCTGCCGACTAATATGCAGGTTAACCTAATCTACCTTGCGACGATGATTCCTTGTGATGATTCCGGGGCTTAGCGTCCCCCGTGATCCGGTCCTCGACCAGGCTTACTATTTTAACCTAACTTAAAACATTTGTTTAGTGTGTGTGGTGTGTGTGTGTGTGTGTGTGTGTGTGTGTGTGTGTGTGTGTGTGTGTGTGTGTGTGTGTGTGTGTGTGTGTGTGAGCGCTCTTCCACAAGGTATCATTTGGGAGATGAAATACTTCAAGAGTCAGAGAGAGAGAAAGACCTGGGGGTTGATATCACGCCAGACCTGTCCCCTGAAGCTCATATCAAGAGGATAACATCAGCAGCATATGCCAGGTTGGCTAACATAAGAACGGCCTTTAGAAACTTGGGTAAGGAATCTTTCAGAACATTATATACCAC
This sequence comes from Procambarus virginalis, assembly GCA_020271785.1. Taxonomy (NCBI): domain Eukaryota; kingdom Metazoa; phylum Arthropoda; class Malacostraca; order Decapoda; family Cambaridae; genus Procambarus; species Procambarus virginalis. The sequence goes on along the minus strand of WNGS01167840.1, from coordinate 1,514,751 downwards.
ATATGTCAGACCAATCCTGGAGTATGCGGCTCCAGCATGGAGTCCCTATCTAGTCAAGCATAAGACTAAACTGGAAAAGGTTCAAAGGTTTGCCACCAGACTAGTACCCGAGCTGAGAGGTATGAGCTACGAGGAGCGACTGCAGGAATTAAACCTCACTTCGTTGGAAGACAGAAGAGTTAGGGGGGACATGATCACCACATTCAAGATTCTCAGGGGAATCGACAGGGTTGATAAAGACAGGCTGTTTAACACAAGGGGCACACGCACTAGGGGACACAGGTGGAAACTGAGTGCCCAAATGAGCCACAGAGATATTAGAAAGAACTTTTTTAGTGTCAGAGTGGTTGACAAATGGAATGCATTAGGAAGCGATGTGGTGGAGGCTGACTCCATACACAGTTTCAAGTGTAGATACGATAGAGCCCAATAGGCTCAGGAAACTGTACACCTGTTGATTGACGGTTGAGAGGCGGGACCAAAGAGCCAGAGCTCAACCCCCGCAAGCACAACTAGGTGAGTACAACTAGGTGAGTACATCGGAGTAAGGGGTCAGCTTTTAGCCCGTAGTTCAAGACTTAGAAACGTAACCTGATCGATAGTTCATTACTGGACTTGATAATGGTGCAGGACGGACCGAAACGTCGTCGTTTCTTCACTTTCTGATGTCTGGTTAAAAAAAAAACAGATATTTTGTGTTCGAAAGTTTCGAGAATATTTTGATAAAGATTTTTTTAAAGCAGATTATATTATTTGCCAAATGTTAAAAGGTGATTATTGCCAGTTATATTATTATAGGTCATTAACTTTCTTAATATGCTCAGAAACATTTAAATTTTAGCAACAAGTTAATTCTTTTTATTCATCAGTTATTCAAGTAGTGTTCATATTGTACCAGATTTGTTACATGGAATTGATTTAAACACGCGCTAAAGTAGTTTATTTATTGTGTTCTAATAAGTGAAGATAATAATTTTATTTACACAATATTTATATTAAAAGCTCTAGCGAAGTTGATAGAGCAGTATGCACGTGAAGAGTGGACAAGAGGGAGGTGGTGGACGTCGGGTCGGTACCTGAAGACGTGGTCACGTGTTAACTCAATAGGTCGACGATTGTAAAACCTTTCCGTTGTGGTGCCAGCTGCTGGTGAGCTGTGGCGTGCCTCTGTGGGGTCCTTGGAAAGGCTGGTCTCTGTGGCTGGTCTGGGGTGTCCCCCTGGTGTGCTCTTGGGAAGGCTGGTCTCTGTGGCTGGTCTGGGGTGTCCCCCTGGTGTGCTCTCGGGAAGGCTGGTCTCTGTGGCTGGTCTGGGGTGTCTCCCTGGTGTGCTCTCGGGAAGGCTGGTCTCTGTGGCTGGTCTGGGGTGTCCCCCTGGTGTGCTCTCGGGAAGGCTGGTCTCTGTGGCTGGTTTGGGGTGTCCCCCTGGTGTGCTCTCGGGAAGGCTGGTCTCTGTGGCTGGTCTGGGGTGTCCCCCTGGTGTGCTCTTGGGGAGGCTGGTCTCTGTGATTGTTCATCGGTGTCTTGGTGGGTCCTTTGGATGGTTGATATCTGTGGTTGGTGTATTATCATGCCTCCCAGTGCCTCCACGTCGATGTCCTCCTCGCCCACGAGTATGACAGATACTGTGGAGGTACTTTCGATGGTATTTGTACTGGATTTCGATGTCGCTGCCTCACATCGCTCGTCGTCTGTGTGGCCGCTCTCGTGGACGGCCAGCGTGCGCGCCTGGCAGAAGCCCTTGCCACACACTTCACACTTGAAGGGCTTGTCCTTGCTGTGGATGTACTTGTGGTCGCGGAGGTGGTCTTGTCTCCTGAAGGCCTTGCCGCAGATGTCGCAAGGGAAGGGCCGCTCGTCCGTGTGTGTTCTCTCGTGGATCATAAGGTTGTAGCTCTTGGTAAACTCCCGTTGACAATACTTGCAGATGTATCGCTTCTTTGGGCGTGTCAGTCTTCCGCCCGCTGACAGCAGAAGCTGGTTAAACTGATCAGCGCCAGCAGTCATCGCGGCCCAGGGAAAGGCACTGAATGACAGAACTCCGTAAGTGTGGAAGACTCTTGAGAGATGAGGATCCATATCAGCGATACTAGACGCTACAGGCACATGGGGCAGGAATGGCGCCCTCGTGTGTGCCCGGCTTGGCACTTGAGTTGCCAAAGGACTAAACGCCGACAATCCAGGACTAAAGGTTGTTGCACTAGTGGTCACTGGGGATGACATCTTCCTCGGGAAGTGGAGGTCCTGTGCGCTGGTGGGTGTAGTTGGCGGCGTGAGAGCTGCTGACATTGGGTCACGAACAGATATCACCGCCATTTTCACCACTTGAAAAAAATAACCAGTTCCCAGAGTCTTTGTTACTTCGAGCACACCACCAACGTCAGTTAGAGGGATTATGAAAAAAAGAACTCTATTTCTGAGCATTTATACCCGGCCAGCGAGGGAGAGGAAGGTGATTGGTGCAGAGGCGGGGCCAAGAGGCTTGTGGGAGGGGCGTCAGGAGGCGGCCTCTTTGTACTGCAGGAGTCGGGCTCCAGCGCCCAGCTTAACAGCTTCTCAGCTCCAAAGTAATGCACGATGTACGTCTAGAATGTTTAATATATATTGCTCTCCAAGAATAATCACAGGAATATCAGAATAGGTACATTACCGAGGGCGCTTAACAGGACACCACGATGCTCTCTAAAGTGCTTCACTAACCTCTTAGTAATAATAAAAATAATTATAATTACAGTAATTTTGCTGGTTCTAGGAAAATGTTTTACCTAGGATTGTGGAGGCTCGATTTGAACTTGTGAACTCTTGTCCTTTATGGTTACAGTAAGATGAATAAAATATTTCTGTTCATTTTCCTGATTTTAGTGCATAATGATAAATTAATTTTGTTGTTTTTGTTAATATTTAGCCAAGCACAGTTGGTAAGAAGTGCATAAATCCGTCGTGGGGATCAGTCTGTGACGGACACGCTGTTCCTAAAAAAGCAGTATGAGGACATGTTTAGCACTCCGATACTCAGCATGAAAGTGGAAGATTCGGACAATTTCTTTATGAATGATACTCAAACACCTGTAAATATAACTGATATCAGCACGAGCGTGGTAGATTTTGAAAGAGAAAATGACAATATGCCCATGCACTCAGCCCCGGGTCCAGACTCATGGAATTCAATATTTACAAAGAAATGCAAAGTGCCAGTAGCACAGGCGCTCAGTATAGTGTGGAGGGAGAGTTTGGACACAGGGGAGATACCAGATGCGCTTAAAGCAGCAGACATTGCCCCTCTACACAAGGTTGGTAGCAAAGCATTGGCAAAGAATTATAGACCAGTTGTACTAACGTCCCACATAATAAAAGTATTTGAGAGAGTGATCAGGAGTCAGGTCACTAGATTCATGGAAACCAATGACCTCCACAATCCAGGCCAACATGGATTTAGAGCAGGAAGATCATGCCTCTCACAGCTACTTGACCACTATGACAAAATCACTGAGGCATTAGAGGAAAAACATAATGCAGATGTCATATACATAGATTTTGCAAAGGCATTCGACAAATGTGACTATGGAGTGATTGCACACAAAATGAGGTCAATGGGTATAACTGGTAAAGTAGGACGCTGGATACTCAATTTCCTGTCGAACAGAACACAAAGAGTAACAGTCAGTCAAGTAAAATCGAGTCCGAGCGCAGTTAAAAGCTCTGTACCTCAAGATACAGTCCTTGCACCGCTGCTTTTCCTTATTCTCATATCCGGCATAGACAAAAACACAAGTCACAGCTTCGTGTCATCCTTTGCAGATGATACAAAAATCAGCATGAAAATTACCTCTGCTGAAGACATTGATAAACTACAAACAGATATTAACAAAGTTTTCGATTGGGTAGCAGAAAATAACATGATGTTTAACGGTGATAAATTCCAGGTACTCAGATACGGCAAAAATGAGGATCTTAAACATAATACAGGGTACAAAACACAATCGAATCTGCCCATAGTAGGAAAACAGCATGGCAAGGATTTGGGAATAATGATGTCCGACGACCTAACGTTTAGGGAGCAAGTACCAAGTAAGTACCAAGCAAGTATTGCGTCAGCCAGAAAAATGATAGGATGGATTACGAGAACCTTCAAGTCCAGAGATCCCATCACAATGGTTGTACTCTTCAAATCACCTGTGTTGTCCCGTCTTGAGTACTGCTCGGTACTCACTTCCCCCTTCAGAGCAGGAGAGATTGCTGAAATTGAAGGAATACAGAGAACATATACGGCACGCATAGACGAGATAAAGCACCTAAATTATTGGGATCGTCTCAAAGCTCTCCAAATGTACTCACTAGAAAGGAGACGAGAGAGATATCAAATAATATACACCTGGAAGATGCTGGAGGGCCAAGACTCCGTACCAATATAGAAGCATCAAGAGGAAGTATGGGCCAATAGGCCTTTTGCAGTTACTTCCATTCTTCCCTCTCATTTATCCAATTTAGACCCAGTGTACCGTGTTCTGTCTTGTGTTGGTCAAAAGTTTGTTCACTTCATCCAAAACTGTTGCAACATATCACCTTACCCAAATGCGATATATATATATATATATATATATATATATATATATATATATATATATATATATATATATATATATATATATATATATATATATATATATGACAGTGTCAGACCACGGAGGAAAATTGAAATAGGAATTTCCTTAAGTACTTTCGTATATTAATACATCTTCAGAAGGAGGACTCCTTCTGAAGATGTATTAATATACGAAATTACTTTAGGAAATTCCTGTTTCAATTTTCCTCCGTGGTCTGACACTGTCACATTTTTAATCACGTGTTTATTTTTCGTGACACACACACACACACACACACACACACACACACACACACACACACACACAGACCACACACACACACAAACAAACAAACACACACACACACACACAACCACAGAGACACACACACACACACAACCACACACACACACACACACAAACACACACACACACACACACATATACACCACACACCACACACATATACACACACACACACACACACATATATATATATATATATATATATATATATATTATATATATATATATATATATATATATATATATATATATATATATAATGATTGGTTAAAATGTAAAACGTTTTCCTAAAGCAAAGAACAATAATATATAGATCACTGATGGGACATGATGGGGCAACGTTTGTGTTAGCACTCAAAACTCTGGCAAGTGTTAGCAAGGAGAACATCGGGCATGTTGCTGGCGCCGAGCATCTGGCCAGTGTGAGAGCTGAGAGAAGCAGTGTAACACACCTCAGTTTAGCGAGAACTTCCCACGAGCTCCCGATCATAACGATGAGCTCGGAGCGTTCGAGCTCCGAGATACGGAGCGTCGAGCGTTCTGGGGAAAATAGTTCAGTCATTTGTAAATCTTGATTATCATTTGTGTGTGTTGTCAGGCGTTTGGGCACTCCAGGTAACTTCCAGGTGTGTTGGAGGGGGAGGAGTGCTAGGTCCGTTGTCAGGTGTGGGGGGGGGGGCAAACTCGATCAGGGTAATATGTGAGGGCACTCTGTCAGTTGTCAGGTGTGGGGGCCACGTCTGGCGGGTGTGGTTGTGTTGGGGCGCCCAGTAATGGTCGCTAAGGAGTTGGGGGAGGGTTTTATGGTACAAAAGTCACCTAATGTCCACGGTAGGTTCCTAACATTACCTGGTCCGGAGCGTCGTGTTGTCGTGTGCGATAATAGGATATTCTGTATGGCTCCTCGGGATACCTGTGGTCTACTGCAAGGTCTTGACGGGTAGAGCCTCAACTCTGTAGTACATTAAAAGTATCGCTGGATTATGGTTGATCATTGACGGTCTTAAAGTCCAGAGGAATGATGGTTTTATTTTATTTACGCACGCGGACTTCATCACAGATCGGAGAATATTCCATAATAGGTTTTTTGGAGCCATTTTGGGTAGACATCGTTACTTGCTGGCCGGCCTCCAGTATATAGTCTCCGCGGGAACACAGAACTGCTCACTTCTCTTGGCTTGGTGTTTATGAGACTGTATCTCTTATCCCTTTAATGCTGACTTTTGTCAATATAAAGTTCGCGGGTCTATCACGACTTTTGTCAAAGGGTGCTTTGTATTGTCCAAGCTAATCGAAAAATCCTCTCATTCAAATCTACTTTGTAGAGCAAAATGGAACCACTTGAAGTCAACAAAAATGACAAAATCAGCCATGGAGGAGCCCATAGAAGCCACAATTAGGCTTCTTTTCACCTCAAAAGTGGCTACAAGACTAACCCGACGTCAAGCCCCCTCCAGGGCCTTTGTGCGTAGTCTGCTGGTCAGGTGGGGGTCCCTGGCTGCCCTCGTCCCTGGCTGCCCCGGTCCCTTACCTTAGCAGGTGGGGGAGGGGCGCTAGAGCTGGGAAAGGGGGGGAGAGGTGTTGAGACCCAGGGGTCAGACAAAGAGATGCTGCGGCTGAGAGAGGTCACGCAGGCGGTGCTGGATGAGAGAGGGCTGAAGAGTATGAGTTACGAAGACAAATTAAAAGAAATTGAACCTCGCGTGGCTATACCTGATGTGTTTGTTCACCTGGCAGTAAATGGGTAAATATACGTTTGCCAAAAACAACTGAGATATGATGAAGACATACAAAATACTTAGTGGAATCAACAAGGTTCAAATAGACCGAGATGAAATAGATCGGAGCGAAGAGACATGAGTGGAAATTAGGTAGCTAATGAGCTACGAGGAACCTCTCCATTATTCGGCAAGTAAAGGAGAAAATTACGAGTGTAGAGTGGTGGAGGTAGATTCCATACTTGATTGTGGAGTTGAAGTGGTGGAGGTAGATTCCATACACGTACACAAGAGTACATACAAATAGAACCCGAAAGGATTAAGGAATAAACCGACCGGGTTAATTACAGAGCAAGAGGCGGGTCCCAGAAGCTAAAACTTCGTACCCTTGAGTACCAAGAGTACGACGTTTATTCAACACAAGGGGCAAACGCACAAGGAGACGACACAGGTGAAAATTCAGTACCCAAATGAGCCATAAAGACATTAAAAAGAACTTTTTCTTTCAGGTAACAGATGGGATACATTAGGCAGTGATGTGGTGGAGGCTGACTCCATACACAGTTTCAAATGTAGATATGATAGAGCCCAGTAGGCTCAGGAATCTGTACACCAGTTGATTGACGGTTGAAAGGCAGGACCGAGAAGCCGGAGCTCAACCACCGCAAGCACTACTAGGTGAGTACAACTAGGCGAGTACACACAAACACACTCACAGTGAGATAAGCTGTTGACTTGCAGCAGAGGATCACGGGTTTGATCTCCGCGGCAGGACAGGAACATTTGGGTAATGTTTCCTTTCACCTGATGTGTCTGTTCACCTGGCAGTAAATGGGTACCTACCTATACTTTAGATAGGTGTTGTGTGATATATCACACACACACACACACACACACACACACACACACACACACACACACACACACACACACACACACACACACACACACACACACACACACAAACACACACACCACAAAGACATACAGAAATAAACACACACACAAACACACGCACAGTTTAACTGTAGATATGACAGACCCCAGGAAGCTCAGGAACACGTACAGCACTTGTACATGTTACATGTACACTTCTAACATGATTGCATGCTACAAGTGTAACAAGTGTTAAGAGACGGGACCAAAGAGTCAAAGCTCAACTTCCCTCCCCACCCCCTCTTCACATGCACAATTAGGTAACAATTACCCTGGCTTTGCGCCCTGGTGAGGCCACTCCAGACCGACAACCAGAGCGCAACTCCATAGTCTCCTGAGACTGATGGATGCCTACTACCCACCTAGGTAAAACCACGTTCAACAACACTCGCCCCCATACTCTATGTTCAGCGTCCTCGTTCTTAATCTTTAACCCCTCACTATGGTATTTTAATAACGTTAATTATCCATATGGTCTCTATTCTTATTACAAGCGCTATAATTAGTGACAATATCAGCACCTTTGGATTAGTTGAGTTGTACCTGTGTTGGCGAGGTGTTTGTTGTTGTTGTTTTTAGATTTAGCTACTCAGAACGAAATGTCGATTGATGAAGATTAAGCCACTCAAGAGGTGGCACGGGCATGAATATCCCGTAACTCGAAATGTCCATGTAGCACGGGCTATGGTGAGCCCGTAAGGTGAGGTGCTTCTCCAGCTCCAACTTATAGCGCGTTGTCCTCAGTTACCAGCTCTGGCGACGGGCAGGAAGCTAAACTAATTATCAGGAGAAAATGTCAAGCCATTACGACTATTTGAAAGGGATGAAGATAAGGATTTAGGATAGAACGGGAAAGGGGGAGGGGGGAAGAGAGGAATGGTGCACGACCACTTGGACGGTCGGGGATTGAACGCCGTCCGTCACTCTACCGTCCAGCCCAAGTGGTTGGGCCTACGGTCAAGAATGCAATGTTAAGTTTTAATGTTTTCAATGTGCTCTCCTCACCTTGTTTGGGCCTACGTCCAACCTACGGCCTACTTGGGCCCCTCCCCCTTCAATCTTGAACCTACTCTACCCTCCTCATCTACGTCACCTCCCCCCCCCTCATCCTGATACGAATCCCTATTATGCTTCATTATGTCCCAAATGTTGTCTCGACTTCATTCCAGTCAACGTCGTCAGCTGCTGTGCACTCGGGCTGTCGGCACCAGGCTTTCACTCTGTGTGTGTGTGTGTATCACTCATTCCACCCAATTATGCACATTATTTCCAACTCATTGCTCTCTCTCACCTTGCTCTGGTGCCAACCATCCATATTTGTACCTTTCCAATATGCGGTACGGTACCCCGAGTCGATGTCAGCTATTCACTCCAGACAGAGGGGGTATGGACGGTCCTCAGAGAGAGACAGACGGCGGTCACGGGGCGCTATTCTTCTCCGGCAAAGGAGTCCTAGACGACCATTTGTGGCTTTCCCGAGAGCTCCAAAGAGCTACCTATTCAGGGCACACAATCCAACCAAAAAAACGGTCACTTTTTTTTGTATTTTGTGATTTGTTCTCCTTTGGTGAAGCTAAAGATCACTCAGAAGTTATTTTAAATACCGTGTTTACCGTTGGATGTAAAGTTATTCTCGCCGTTGCTACAATGTGGCTAAGTAAGGCTAAACGGCTAAGTAGGCCGTTCCTGCTCGAAACGCTTTGCGTAATAGTGGCTTTAGGCATTGTATGTACTAGCTCTGTCTATAACTTCATCAATTTTGTATCACCCCTTGTATGTATGTATTTTACCTAAATAAACATTTGAATTTTGAATTTTTGAATTTGAAAGTTGGGTTTCGAAAAGATAACAAGAATGTTCATCGAATATTTGTTGTATACATAAGAGAATACAGGAATAAAGACTTCGTACTGGGTTCAGCAAAAGCATATCTTTCCAGACTATTTTTTTTGTAACATTTGTCGATAATATGGGATCAAAATATAAAAACAATCTAACTGTTCATCTGAGAGTTCCCACATTTCTGAACAATTTTAGAGCTCCTGATAGCTACGGGGAATGACGGAAGTCTGAGCTTGCAAGCAATCAAGTCAGCATCTTTAATCACCTTTTGGAAACTCAGAAAATTGGCAGTTGAAAGGTTATAGAAATAAAGATATAGCGAAGGCAGGCAAAAGGTTATCAACTTTCTCAGGTTAGATGATGTCTATACAAATAATTCTCAGAAACTGAATGTCTTACCACAGGAACTTAGCTTTTCAAGGACGAGTGTTGTTTTACTTGGAGAAGGACGCAAGAAAGACTTACCCTTACGTGCAGTCGTATAGATCTTTTGGGCCAGAATTCATCAAGTAATTTACGAGTCCACTTACGAAAACTATACATCTTCCTCTACCATGGCGGCCTAGTCAGCATTTATTAAACAGTTTACGGGCTTCCAAACCTCACAATTTAAGGTAAGTGGCGAGTGGTTGATGATTCCTACTCCCAGAAGGTAAACCAAACTCAAGGCTAACGCTTGGGGAAACCCTAAAGCACTCCACAGGCAACTACCAAGGTCAAGTGTCTCCAAAACTGCCATATGGCGATTTGGGAAAGCAAATAGAGGGCAAAACAGGATGTAAACAGGAATGACGAATGGATCCTCTCGTCTGGCCTCGAAGAGCCATTGTTTAACCCAATTTGATCCCTGAAGCATTCATCCAGTCTCCAGACTCCCATGTCCCTCCGATGCAGGTCGACCAACAAGCCTCTCCCATGCAGGTCGACCAACAAGCCTCTCCCATGCAGGTCGACCAACAAGTCCCTCCCATGCAGGTCGACCAACAAGCCCCTCCCATGCAGGTCGACCAACAAGCCCCTCCCATGCAGGTCGACCAACAAGCCCCTCCCATGCAGGTCGACCAACAAGCCCCTCCCATGCAGGTCGACCAACAAGCCCCTCCCATGCAGGTCGACCAACAAGCCCCTCCCATGCAGGTCGACCAACAAGCCCCTCCCATGCAGGTCGACCAACAAGCCCCTCCCATGCAGGTCGACCAACAAGCCCCTCCCATGCAGGCATACCAACAAGCCCCTCCCATGCAGGTCGACCAACAAGCCCCTCCCATGCAGGCAGACCAACAAGCCCCTCTCATGCAGGCCCCTCTCACGCTGGACGACCATGCAGTTGTTCTTATGTGAAGCCCATGTAGTCGCTTCAGATAATAGTCACTACATAAGAGTTTATGAAGGGGAAGAGGGGCGCCACCCCTTCCAGCCTCCTCCCATCTCTCCTGTAGGGTAAACTGCCGTCCATTTCACGCTCCTTCGTCTCCTGCCGCAGTGTTACGCCAGCCAAGTGATAATTACAGATTGGGCGACGCCTACGCACCAATTATCAGCAATTAGCTGACTAGTTCATTACGGGGATCGATGGTAGCGCCATCCCTCGAGCGCTGGCGATTGGTGGAAATCTGGCGACCACGCCCAAGCATGGCCAGGTCTCCCAACTGTTGACTATTGCTGTTCTTACCGACGAAGGACGCTATGCCTCAGATCACCTGGTCGGGGGATAAGGAACCTGACTTACACCAGCTGCACCTGATTTACCATCTGGTTCTGACTTCGCTGTAGGTCGGGAGAGGTCCTGCTCCAGCAGGAGCAGGACCTCTCCCGACACGGCACGTTTTCCTTGAAATTCTGTTTGAGTTGTAATTGAAGTGCGTTATGGGGGAGATTACTGAGGCGTCTTACAGGGTGTTCCCCCTGTGAAGGGACTCCAGCTGGTGGGGGGCGGGGACAGGGGCTGGGAGGGAGAGGAGGGCAGGGAAGCAGGCAAGCAAGGAGGAAGGCAGGGAGGTACAAAAAGACAGTTGACGTAGGAGAAGCCTCCAGTGTCTGACGTAGGAGAAGCTTCCAGTGTCTGACGTAGGAGAAGCCTTCAGTGTCTGACGTAGGAGAAGCCTCCAGTGTCTGACGTAGGAGACGCCTCCAGTATCTGACGTAGGAGACGCCTCCAGTGTCTGACGTAGGAGACGCCTCCAGTGTCTGACGCAGGAGAAGCCTCCAGTGTCTGACGCAGGAGACGCCTCCAGTGTCTGACGCAGGAGACGCCTCCAGTGTCTGACGCAGGAGAAGTCTCCAGTGTCTGACGCAGGAGAAGTCTCCAGTGTCTGACGTAGGAGACGCCTCCAGTGTCTGACGCAGGAGAAACCTCCAGTGTCTGACGTAGGAGAAGTCTCCAGTGTTTGACGTAGGAGAAGCCTCCAGTGTCTGACGTAGGAGAAGTCTCCAGTGTCTGACGTAGGAGAAGTCTCCAGTGTCTGACGCAGGAGAAACCTCCAGTGTCTGACGTAGGAGAAGTCTTCAGTGTCTGACGTAGGAGAAGCCTCCAGTGTCTGACGTAGGAGACGCCTCCAGTGTCTGACGTAGGAGAAGCCTCCAGTGTCTGACGCAGGAGAAGTCTCCAGTGTCTGACGCAGGAGAAGTCTCCAGTGTCTGACGTAGGAGAAGCCTCCAGTGTCTGACGTAGGAGACGCCTCCAGTGTCTGACGTAGGAGAAGCCTCCAGTGTCTGACGCAGGAGAAACCTCCAGTGTCTGACGTAGGAGAAGTCTCCAGTGTCTGACGTAGGAGAAGCCTCCAGTGTCTGACGTAGGAGAAGCCTCCAGTGTCTGACGTAGGAGAAGTCTCCAGTGACTGACGTATGAGAAACCTCCAGTGTCTGACGTAGGAGACGCCTCCAGTGTCTGACGCAGGAGAAACCTCCAGTGTCTGACGTAGGAGAAGCCTCCAGTGTCTGACGTAGGAGAAGCCTCCAGTGTCTGACGTAGGAGACGCCTCCAGTGTCTGACGCAGGAGAAACCTCCAGTGTCTGACGTAGGAGAAGTCTCCAGTGTCTGGCGTAGGAGAAGTCTCCAGTGTCTGACGTAGGAGAAGCCTCCAGTGTCCGATGAAGCAGGAGCGTTTGGGAGGACCGTGCAAGCGTCTCTCAACCATCACTTTCCTCTGTGACGAAACATGTGGTCTTGTCCTAGTTGGGGGGAGCTTCCAGTCATTACCTGAAGGGCCTCTGCCTGTGTTTCCAGCGTCGCGCGAGTGCATAAATCTCCCATGAACACGATCACAGGGAGAGAGATGGGAGGGCCGCTATTGTCCACGACGAGAAGGCAAGGTCGTCAGCCTGCACCTGGACAGTGTCAGCCATTGTTTAGAAGCTGACGACGCCACCACTTGGGTAATTAGTACAAGTACAGCGGGAGGACATGTGTAATTACCGGGGTACCGGGCGTCCAGCCGCTTCCCAAGAAAATGAGTCGATGCTGGAACGTCCAACGGACGCTTAAAATGTGCGAAGGTGCGTTCCTGTGTAGGTGAAGGTGTGTGTTCCAGTGTAGGTGAAGGTGTGTGTTCCAGTGTAGGTGAAGGTGTGTGTTCCAGTGTAGGTGAAGTTGTGTTCCAGTGTAGGTGAAGGTGTGTGTTCCAGTGTAGGTGAAGTTGTGTTCCAGTGTAGGTGAAGTTGTGTTCCAGTGTATGTGAAGGATGGAGACCTACTGATCTTTTTTCCCTGAAAAAACTGAAGAGATATTCAACAACCTCCGGAAAAATATTCAACAACCGAGGACAAGTCTTCATTTTTAGCCTCACTACTGATGCAGGAAAATAGTTCAGTCTTCTCCACCCATGCTTCCTCCCCGACAGGATCTCCCATGCCAACCTAAATGAACCTTCACCTAGGCGAGGGAAGGTGAGGCAGGAGACCCACTGTAAGCTCCCCCACACCAAGGCGAGGGAAGGGAAGGCAGGAGACCTGGGTCGAGTAGGCGGGTTAGGTTAGCCTCTGAGAGCAGCGCCAACAGGTACTTCTCTGCTCTCATCAATTAACATATTTTAGTCGGGTGAACAATGGAGGTGGCTGAGGACCGAGTTGGGACACTTCGCTGTCCTCTTCAATTATGGTAAACCGATTCTCGGGCTATTTACAGCTTCATTCCATACTACTTGTAGCGTCTTAAGGAGATATGCGTCCCAGCCTTGTGCTAGTGGCTGCGGCTCACGAACCTCATGTTAACATGGAGCCAGTTTAAACCTTTTTGTTGTAACACATTCATGTGCCACACTTCTACTTGACTTGTCATTAGTCTTCAGAGGTATTGAGCGATGCCAACGAAATCACAGTTCAGTATCTATCACTGCTTTTGAACGACCAATTCAGTTTCTGAATGGGTCGACATTATATTTGAAGGGCAGGACTCTCTCTCTCATCGCATCGTAAAGTCCTATCAGAAAATACGCAAACAAACTGAAAAAGGTTCAAAAGTTTGCGACACGGTTCGTCCTGAAATTGCGAGGGATGGTGTACGAAGAGAGACTGAAAGAGCTAAACCCAACGAGCCTGGAAAGAGGAGAGAGAGAGGCGGCTAGAAAGCCAGGGTTCAAGAGCTAATGCTCGATCCTGTGAGCACAAATAGGTAAGAACATCTACCTGTGCGTCAGCGGGATGCGTCCCTTGACACCTGTGCGTCAGAGACGCGTCGTCATGACACCTGTGCGTCAGAGAGACGCGTCTTCATGACACCTGTGCGTCAGAGAGACGCGTCTTCATGACACCTGTGCGTCAGAGAGACGCGTCTTCATGACACCTGTGCGTCAGAGAGACGCGTCGCCGGATTTGACACACAAATATCGGAAAAAAATAAGTTTACAAAACGCCAACACACAAAGTTAGTGTTGTTGTGCGTCACGGGAACACGGAGGGTAATTATTCCCCGGGGATGAGGGAGCCTCGGCTACTGCCTCACACCTCATGTCCCCGGGGGATGAGGGAGCCTGGCTACTGCCTCACACCTCATGTCCCAGGGGGATGAGGGAGCCTGGCTACTGCCTCACACCTCATGTCCCAGGGGGATGAGGGAGCCTCGGCTACTGCCTCACACCTCATGTCCCAGGGGGATGAGGGAGCCTCGGCTACTGCCTCACACCTCATGTCCCAGGGGGATGAGGGAGCCTGGCTACTGCCTCACACCTCATGTCCCAGAGGGATGAGGGAGCCTCGGCTACTGCCTCACACCTCATGTCCCAGGGGGACGAGGGAGCCTCGGCTACTGCCTCACACCTCATGTCCCAGAGGGATGAGGGAGCCTGGCTACTGCCTCACACCTCATGTCCCAGGGGGATGAGGGAGCCTCGGCTACTGCCTCACACCTCATGTCCCAGGGGGACGAGGGAGCCTCGGCTACTGCCTCACACCTCATGTCCCAGGGGGATGAGGGAGCCTCGGCTACTGCCTCACACCTCATGTCCCAGGGGGATGAGGGAGCCTCGGCTACTGCCTCACACCTCATGTCCCGCCACAGCTTGAGAGTTGCACATGTGTGGCTTTATACCTGTCGTCGTGTGATGAAGACCTTATGTGTTCTCCTCGAAGATTGTTGTTTGGGAATGCTGATTTTTTTTTGGTATGTATGTGTTTGCATTTACTATTTGTGGCTGCAGGATCGAGCTGTAGCTCTTGGATCCCACCTTTCTAACCGTCGGCTGTCAAATGTACTAACTCCCAACCTATTTTTCGTCTACCATATCTAGTATAAATAATTCTCTCTAACACACACATTTCCAGGATGCAGTTCGTAAAAGCTGTCTATGTACCTACTTGCTGCTAGGTGACCAGGGCATCAGGTGAAAAAAACTGCCCATTTGTTTCTGCCTCGGCCGGAATTGAACCCGGGCCCTTAGGACTACGACCCACCGAGAACCGTCTTCTAAGCTGCGAGGCCCTCTGTGTGTGTGTATAATTACCTAAATGTAATTACCTAAGTGTAGTTACAGAATGAGAGCTACGCTCGTGGTGTCCCGCCTTCCCAGCGCTCTTTGTCATATAACGCTTTGAAATTGTTGACGGTTTTGGCCTCCACCACCCTCTCACCTAACTTGTTCCAACCATCTACTACTCTGTTTACAAAAAAACAATTCTGGCCGCTCGGAGATTGAACACCAGTCCTTCGGTTGTAAGCTAAGGCCTTAGACTAATGTACTTCAAGTTCAAGTATATTTATTGAGATAAGAAAGAAATACATCTCAAAGGGATAGAGTACCTTCGGCTATTTCTGCCCCCACAAACTAATGTACTACTCTGTAGGCGTACACATGTTCCTGAAGGCTGTTCTGATGTTAGCCAGCCTTGCATATGCCGCAGACGTTATTCTTTTTATGTGGGCTTCAGGAGACAGGTTTGGTGTGATATCAACTCCTAGATCTTTATCTCTGTTCTTTTCATTAAGTACTTCATCTCCTATTCTGTATCCTGTGTCTGGCTTCCTGTTTCCACCGTTTAGTTTCATTACTTTGCATTTACTCGGGTTGAACTTTAGTAGCCATTTGTTGGACCATTCATTCAGTCTGTCTAGGTCATCTTGTAGCCTCCTACTATCATCCTCTGTTTCAATCCTCCTCATAATTTTTGCACCATCAGTAACCATTGAGAGAAACGAGTCTATACCCTCTGGGAGATCATTTATATATATCAGAAACAGTATAGGTCCAAGGACTGACCCCTGCGGTACTCCACTTGTAACGTCTCGCCAATCTGAGACCTCACCCCTCACATTAACTCGTTGTCTCCTGTTGCTTAGGTACTCCTTTATCCAATGAAGTACCTTCCCTTTCACTCCAGCGTGCATCTCCAGCTTTTTCACTAGCCTCTTGTGTGGTACTGTATCAAAGGCTTTCTGGCGATCCAAAAATATGCAGTCTGCTCACCCTTCTCTTTCTTACCTGATTTTTGTTGCCTGGTCGTAGAATTCAAGTAACTCTGTGAGGCAGGACTTGCCATCCCTGAACCCATGTTGATGCTGTGTTACAAAGTTCTTTCGCTCCAGATGTTCCACTAGCTTTCTTCGCACAATATTCTCAATCAGCTTGCATGGTATGCAGGTTAGGGACACTGGCCTGTAGTTCAGTGCCTCCTGTCTATCCCCTTTCTTGTATATCGGGATTACGTTAGCTGCTTTCTAAATTTCTGGCAGTTCCCCTGTTGCCAGTGATTTGTTATACACTATGGAAAGTGGCAGGCACAGTTCTTCTGCTCCTTCCTTTAGTATCCATGGGGAGATTCCATCTGAGCTTTTGTCACATCCAACTCTAGTAAACACTTCCTTACTTCCCCGCTGGTAATCTCAAACTCATCCAGTGGTTCCTGGTTAACTATTCCCTCTCTTATCTCTGGAATTTCTCGTTGCTCTAAGGTGAAGACCTGGAATTTCTTGTTCAGTTCCTCACACACTTCCTTGTCGTTTGCAGTGAATCCTTCTGCCCCTATCCTTAATTTCATAACCTGTTCTCTTACTGTTGTTTTTCTCCTGATGTGGCTCTGCAGCAATTTAGGCTGAGTTTTTGCCTTGCTTGCGATGTCATTTTCGTTTTGTCTTGCTGCCTCTCTTCTCATCCTGACATATTCATTCCTGGCATTCTGGTATCTTTCTCTGCTCTCAAGTGTCCTGTTATTCCTATAGTTTCTCCATGCCCTTTTACGTTGCTCTGTGTGAGTATATGGGTGTGTGTACTTATTAGTAATTATAGGTATCAGATCATACTCGTGGAGTCCTATCTTTCATGTTTTTTTTTTTTACAAAATAAAGTTTTTAAAAACAAAAGTGTCTTTAAAAATGTATGTTTTTGTGTTTTTGGACATGATACCTGCTGGGAGTTCCTCTCCCATTACCCGAGACGTCGGGTGTCGGGGAGGAGGAGGTGTGACACACAGGTAGTCGCCAGGAACAATGAGAGGAACCTGTTTCCACCCCTCACCTGGGCCTTGTATCACCAGCCTCCTCCCGAGCACCAGCCCCTCTCAAAGAAAACACTTTAGACGCAAAATGTGAAGTGTTCTTTTTCTGCCTCGACTACACTGAGGACCTCCTTATGGTCAGTGTCTCGTGTCTCGACTACACTGAGGACCCTTATGGTCAGTGTCTGTCATCCATCACAGAGATGAAAGCGGATGAGCGGGATGTCTTACAAGATGCTTTTTTGATTCAAGCACGGCTGAATTTTTCTTAAGGTAAAGGTAGAGTCGTCTCCTGGGCACGTATGCCTGCATGAAGGTATCAGGATGCACGTGCAAGGGATATGAAGACACATTACGACCTAGGCTATGAGAACGGACTGAAGGAACGCTGTCCAACCACTTGAGCCATCGGGGGATCGAGCACCGAGTCTGCAAGAAGCGAGGGCCAAGCGACCAGTCCAGGTGTGTGGTCCAAGTTCCTATTTCGGAATGTGCGGAATCTGACCTGTTGTTCTAGATGTTGTTGAGACGAACGACACCCATAACTACACCATCAAGGCCGCTACACTGCTGTCCTCTCCTAACACGGCGCTCACACACGAACAGTCCATCCTTAAATGTTCCTAAATAAGGCAAAAAGACGAGAGTTGCCTGCTGGAGAGACGCTTGGTGGGTGCGACAGGTCATTTAGAGACATTGTCCTCAGTTCATCAACACCTTGGACACTATTGTGTTAGTTGATAGTCCCGCGACTCGTCGTGGTGAGGGCGAGTGGGCGCAGGTGGAGGGGGAGGAGGCGGGGGTAGAGGGGAGGTCGAGGCGGAGGGAGGAAACAGGTGGCTGTGAGGGGTAGTGGGTGTTGAAGGGGGGGGGGGGAAGGAGAGTATATGGAAGTGAGGTAAAGGGGATGGATAGGAAGATGAAGGGAAGATAAAAGTGTGTTGCGGGGTATGACATGACGTTATAGGTACTTGTTTCTTGCTTCTGAAGTGTGCGGGGTCTTCCTGCCTGACTGTCTTGTCACTGAGCAAGAACGCAGCGTCTGCCAGCAAGCCTCAACGCCTCTCCAACAAACCAAGTTGAAAAACGGGCACCCAAATATATTCATACACCATGATAGCTACATTTACCGGAGAACGAGTTATTAAAGCAGTGGGCAGAAAAACCCAAGAGCTCGAATGAAAAACTGCATTAGGAACGCGGATTACGGGGCTACAACCTCTTCTTCAGTGACGGGCCGGAGCGTCTGTGGTGTTTGCTTACTCTTGCTCCTAAATGATTTGCTAGAGAAGTTTTTTATATATATTTTTGTATTTCTACAGATACTTAGACGGTTTGCAGTATTGCAGATGGTCTTGTGGATGCCTTTGTTTCGCTGTAACTCGATCCTGGACGTTACCTAGCTTGGTCTGGCTTAGCCTGGCTTGGCCTGGCCTGGCTCGACTTGGCCTGGCTTGGCCTGGCTCGGCCTGGGGGTGCATGGCCAAGGACTGTGGTAGTCAGTTGCGACTGTGTCTAACTCGACCACAATGGTCTGCTCACTGGCACTCCTCACACAATACAAGAACTCATTAACCTGCAAATATCTGTGTCTGATCGTTGGTCTTGTGGTCACTGCGGGTTGAGTCCGTCTGCCTCAGGCATCTATGTGTTTATTCCTGTTATAATACTTCATTTTCAGCACTTTGTTTTTACCTTGATCTCGTTTG
Organism: Procambarus virginalis; assembly: GCA_020271785.1. Taxonomy (NCBI): domain Eukaryota; kingdom Metazoa; phylum Arthropoda; class Malacostraca; order Decapoda; family Cambaridae; genus Procambarus; species Procambarus virginalis. The sequence continues at coordinate 1,495,737 of WNGS01167840.1, read as the reverse complement.
CATAGGAAATCTCATTGCAGCGACGATAAATGGGAAGGTTCAGGCATAGACCCTTTCACCTTGCAGAAGAGTTATCTTGGTAAGATGTTTGTACAGACCGGTGCATTACAAACCCCAGATATGTTCAAAAGAACATCTGGATGTGTGAGGTATAGCTCAACTATTGACTGAGTTTGTATGTACTCGTTGGTATGTATTCGCTTATATATGTGCCTGCAGAGTCGAACTTCACCTCATGGATACCACTCCTTCCAGTCGTCGGTTGTCTAATGCAAAGAATTCCGATTATATCTCTTGTGATATCTGTTTTTGAAGCTGTGAATGAAGTCGGCTTCGATAACATGCTAGTTTAGTTAATGCCATTTTCCTGCTATTATTACGCTTGAAGAATACTTTTCTAAGATCTCTTTGACTCATCTATGACAAGCTTACATCCATCACCTCTTGTTCTAAACGGTATTCATTGTGAATATTTCCTTATTTTTCATTCTGCTAATGTCTCTAAGAATTTTATTTGTCATGTCTGCTCTTTATCAATTTTCTAACGACGTTAGGTCTAGTTCATTCACTCTTTCTTCCTATCTCATAACTTGTAATTCTGGGACGATCCTCTTTGTAAATCTCAGCACCATTTCAGTTTTTCATACGAGCATTTTGAGGAACAGACTTTGACTATGGTTTGTATGTTGTTGTTGTTTAAGATTCGCTACTTGGAACAAAAAGTTCCAAGTAACACGAGCTATGGTGAGCCCGTAGTAGACTAACCTGGCACAGGAGCGGGGTTGTAACTTCGCTGGGTTTGAATGCTTTGCAACTGTTTCCAGTACGAATGCTTCCTTGTCGATATAGATTCTGAATACTCTCTTGATGTTCGCCACTTTAGTGAACGCTGTTGAAATTAGTCTGCATATATGTTTCATCACCATACATTTGCTCGTTTTGAAATCCAGTAGCCATTTCCTGGACCAACTGTACAGCTTGTATAGTTCTGCTCGACGTATTTTACAATCCTCATATCTCTCTGATCTTCTCGTTAATTTTTTACCATCCGCAAATATCGACGTATAGAACATGTAGGAGCAGGCGGAAAAATGAAAGATCACTGCAACAGGAAATAGAGTACCTAATGGACGATTCAGAAAGCCACAGTTAATGGCGATAAATCAGACTGACGCAGGGTAACAAGCGGAGTCTACCCCGAGGTTAGGTCTTTAACGTAGACGAAAAATAGTAGTGGGTCGAGTACTGATCCTTCAGGGAATATCCTCGCCAGTCTGACATCTCGACATTAACTGTTAACTTTCTGCTGCTCTCATTTGGAGGATTCGCTTTGCCATTTCAGTGCTTCTCTAGTTTCACCGCCTGCTGCTCGAGTTAGTGTTTTTTGTTTCTTAAGCAGAACTTTGTCAAAAGCTTTTTGGCACTGTGTGTACTCACCTAGTTGTGTTTGCGGGGGTTGAGCTCTGGCTCTTTGGTCCCGCCTCTCAACCGTCAATCAACAGGTGTACAGATTCCTGAGCCTATTGGGCTCTATCATATCTACACTTGAAAACTGTGTATGGAGTCAGCCTCCACCACATCACTCCCTAATGCATTCCATTTGTCAACCACTCTGACACTAAAAAAGTTCTTTCTAATATCTCTGTGGCTCATTTGGGCACTCAGTTTCCACCTGTGTCCGCTAGTGCGTGTGCCCCTTGTGTTAAATAGCCTGTCTTAT
>WNGS01167840.1:1479876-1490182 GCA_020271785.1 Procambarus virginalis | reverse complement strand
CCAGACTATTTTTTTGTGACATTTGTCGAAAATATGGGATCTAAATATAAAAACAATCTAACTGTTCCTCTGAGATTCCCAACATTTCTGAAAATTTTAGAGCTCCTGATAGCTACGGGAATGACGGAAATCTGAGCTGGCAAGCAATCAAGTCAGCATCTTTAATCACCTTTTGGAAACTCAGAAAATTGGCAGTAGAAAGGTTATAGAAATAAAGATATAGTGAAGGCAGGCAAAAGGTTATCAACTTTCTCAGGTTAGATGATGTCTATACAAATAATTCTCAGAAACTGAATGTCTTACCACAGGAACTTAGCTTTTCAAGGACGAGTGTTGTTTTACTTGGAGAAGGACGCAAGAAAGACTTACCATTACGTGCAGTCGTATAGGTCTTTTGGGCCAGAATTCATCAAGTAATTTACGAGTCCACTTACGAAAACTATACATCTTTCCTCTACCATGGCGGCCTAGTCAGCATTTATTGAAACAGTTTACGGGCTTCCAAATCTCACAATTTAAGGTAGTGGTGAGTGGTTAATGATTCCTACTCCCAGAAGGTAAACCAAACTCAAGGCTAACGCTTGGGCAAACCCTAAAGCACTCCACAGGCAACTACCAAGGTCAAGTGTCTCCAAAACTGCCATATGGCGATTTGGGAAAGCAAATAGAGGGCAAAACAGGATGTAAACAGGAATGACGAATGGATCTCTCGTCTGGCCGCGAAGAGCCATTGTTTAACCCAATTTGATCCCTGAAGCATTCATCCAGTCTCCAGACCTCCCATGTCCCTCCGATGCAGATCGACCAACAAGCCCCTCCCATGCAGGTCGACCAACAAGCCCCTCCCATGCAGGTCGACCAACAAGTCCCTCCCATGCAGGACGACCAACAAGCCCCTCCCATGCAGGTCGACCAACAAGCCCCTCCCATGCAGGTCGACCAACAAGTCCCTCCCATGCAGGACGACCAACAAGCCCCTCCCATGCAGGTCGACCAACAAGCTCCTCCCATGCAGGTCGACCAACAAGTCCCTCCCATGCAGGTCGACCACAAGTCCCTCCCATGCAGGACGACCAACAAGCCCCTCCCATGCAGGTCGACCAACAAGCCCCTCCCATGCAGGCAGACCAACAAGCCCCTCCCATGCAGGTCGACCAACAAGTCCCTCCCATGCAGGTCGACCAACAAGCCTCTCCCATGCTGGTCGACCAACAAGCCTCTCCCATGCAGGCAGACCAACAAGCCCCACCCTTGCAGGTCGACCAACAAGCCCCTCCCATGCAGGTCGACCAACAAGCTCCTCCCATGCAGGTCGACCAACAAGTCCCTCCCATGCAGGTCGACCAACAAGCCTCTCCCATGCTGGTCGACCAACAAGCCTCTCCCATGCAGGCAGACCAACAAGCCCCACCCTTGCAGGTCGACCAACAAGCCCCTCCCATGCAGGTCGACCAACAAGCTCCTCCCATGCAGGTCGACCAACAAGTCCCTCCCATGCAGGTCGACCAACAAGCCCCTCCCATGCAGGTCGACCAACAAGCCCCTCCCATGCAGGTCGACCAACAAGCCTCTCCCATGCAGGCATACCAACAAGCCCCTCCCATGCAGGTCGACCAACAAGCCCCTCCCATGCAGGCAGACCAACAAGCCCCTCCCATGCAGGCCCCTCTCACGCTGGACGACCATGCATGTGGCTCTTATGTGAAGCCCATGTAGTCGCTTCAGATAATAGTCACTACATAAGAGTTTATGAAGGGGAAGAGGGGCGCCACCCCTTCCAGCCTCCTCCCATCTCTCCTGTAGGGTAAACTGCCGTCCATTTCACGCTCCTTCGTCTCCTGCCGCAGTGTTACGCCAGCCAAGTGATAATTACAGATTGGGCGACGCCTACGCACCAATTATCAGCAATTAGCTGACTAGTTCATTACGGGGATCGATGGTAGCGCCATCCCTCGAGCGCTGGCGATTGGTGGAAATCTGGCGACCACGCCCAAGCATGGCCAGGTCTCCCAACTGTTGACTATTGCTGTTCTTACCGACGAAGGACGCTATGCCTCAGATCACCTGGTCGGGGGATAAGGAACCTGACTTACACCAGCTGCACCTGATTTACCATCTGGTTCTGACTTCGCTGTAGGTCGGGAGAGGTCCTGCTCCAGCAGGAGCAGGACCTCTCCCGACACGGCACGTTTTCCTTGAAATTCCGTTTGAGTTGTAATTGAAGTGCGTTATGGGGGAGATTACTGAGGCGTCTTACAGGGTGTTCCCCCTGTGAAGGGACTCCAGCTGGTGGGGGGCGGGGACAGGGGCTGGGAGGGAGAGGAGGGCAGGGAAGCAGGGAGGAAAGCAGGCAAGCAAGGAGGAAGGCAGGGAGGTACAAAAAGACAGTTGATGTAGGAGAAGCCTCCAGTGTCTGACGTAGGAGAAGCCTCCAGTGTCTGACGCAGGAGAAGTCTCCAGTGTCTGACGTAGGAGAAGCCTCCCAGTGTCTGACGTAAGAGAAGCCTCCCAGTGTCTGACGTAGGAGAAGCCTCCAGTGTCTGACGTAGGAGACGCCTCCAGTGTCCGACGAAGCAGGAGCGTTTGGGAGGACCGTGCAAGCGTCCCTCAACCATCACTTTCCTCTGTGACGAAACATGTGGTCTTGTCCTAGTTGGGGGGAGCTTCCAGTCATTACCTGAAGGGCCTCTGCCTGTGTTTCCAGCGTCGCGCGAGTGCATAAATCTCCCATGAACACGATCACAGGGAGAGAGATGGGAGGGCCGCTATTGTCCACGACGAGAAGGCAAGGTCGTCAGCCTGCACCTGGACAGTGTCAGCCATTGTTTAGAAGCTGACGACGCCACCACTTGGGTAATTAGTACAAGTACAGCGGGAGGACATGTGTAATTACCGGGGTACCGGGCGTCCAGCCGCTTCCCAAGAAAATGAGTCGATCGTCCAACGGACGCTTAAAATGTGCGAAGGTGCGTTCCTGTGTAAGTGAAGTGTGTGTTCCAGTGTAGGTGAAGTTGTGTTCCAGTGTAGGTGAAGTTGTGTTCCAGTGTAAGTGAAGTTGTGTTCCAGTGTAGGTGAAGGTGTGTTCCAGTGTGGGTGAAGTTGTGTTCCAGTGTAAGTGAAGTTGTGTTCCAGTGTAGGTGAAGTTGTGTTCCAGTGTAAGTGAAGTTGTGTTCCAGTGTAGGTGAAGGTGTGTTCCAGTGTAGGTGAAGTTGTGTTCCAGTGTAGGTGAAGTTGTGTTCCAGTGTAGGTGAAGTTGTGTTCCAGTGTAAGTGAAGTTGTGTTCCAGTGTAGGTGAAGGTGTGTTCCAGTGTGGGTGAAGTTGTGTTCCAGTGAAGGTGAAGTTGTGTTCCAGTGAAGGTGAAGTTGTGTTCCAGTGTAAGTGAAGTTGTGTTCCAGTGTAGGTGAAGGTGTGTTCCAGTGTGGGTGAAGTTGTGTTCCAGTGTAGGTGAAGTTGTGTTCCAGTGTAGGTGAAGTTGTGTTCCAGTGTGGGTGAAGTTGTGTTCCAGTGTAGGTGAAGGATGGAGACCTACTGATTTTTTTCCCTGAAAAAACTGAAGAGATATTCAACAACCTCCGGAAAAATATTCAACAACCGAGGACAAATCTTCATTTTCAGCCTCACTACTGATGCAGGAAAATAGTTCAGTCTTCTCCACGAATGCTTCCTCCCCGACAGGATCTCCCATGCCAACCTAAACAAACCTTCACCTAGGCGAGGGAAGGTGAGGCAGGAGACCCACTGTAATCTACTCACACCAAGGCGAGGGAAGGTGAGGCAGGAGACTTGGGTCGAGTAGGCGGGTTAGGTTAGCCTCTGAGAGCAGCGCCAACAGGTACTTCTCTGCTCTCATCAATTAACATATTTTAGTCGGGTGAACAATGGAGGTGGCTGAGGACCGAGTTGGGACACTTCGCTGTCCTCTTCAATTATGGTAAACCGATTCTCGGGCTATTTACAGCTTCATTCCATACTACTTGTAGCGTCTTAAGGAGATATGCGTCCCAGCCTCGTGCTAGTGTCTGCGGCTCACGAACCTCATGTTAACATGGAGCCAGTTTAAGCCTTTTGTTGTAACACATTCATGTGCCACACTTCTACTTGACTTGTCATTAGTCTTCAGAGGTATTGAGCGATGCCAACGAAATCACAGTTCAGTATCTATCACTGCTTTTGAACGACCAATTCAGTTTCTGAATAGGTCGACATTATATTTTGAAGGGCAGGACTCTCTCTCTCATCGCATCGTAAAGTCCTATCAGAAAATACGCAAACAAACTGAAAAAGGTTCAAAAGTTTGCGACACGGTTCGTCCTGAAATTGCGAGGGATGGTGTACGAAGAGAGACTGAAAGAGCTAAACCCAACGAGCCTGGAAAGAGGAGAGAGAGGCGGCTAGAAAGCCGGGGTTCAAGAGCTAATGCTCGATCCTGTGAGCACAAATAGGTAAGAACATCTACCTGTGCGTCAGCGGGATGCGTCCCTTGACACCTGTGCGTCAGAGAGACGCGTCGTCATGACACCTGTGCGTCAGAGAGACGCGTCTTCATGACACCTGTGCGTCAGAGAGACGCGTCTTCATGACACCTGTGCGTCAGAGAGACGCGTCTTCATGACACCTGTGCGTCAGAGAGACGCGTCGCCGGATTTGACACACAAATATCGGAAAAAAATAAGTTTACAAAACGCCAACACACAAAGTTAGTGTTGTTGTGCGTCACGGGAACACGGAGGGTAATTATTCCCCGGGGGATGAGGGAGCCTCGGCTACTGCCTCACACCTCATGTCCCCGGGGGATGAGGGAGCCTCGGCTACTGCCTCACACCTCATGTCCCAAGGGGATGAGGGGAGCCTCGGCTACTGCCTCACACCTCATGTCCCAGGGGAATGAGGGAGCCTCGGCTACTGCCTCACACCTCATGTCCCCGGGGGATGAGGGAGCCTCGGCTACTGCCTCACACCTCATGTCCCAGGGGAATGAGGGAGCCTCGGCTACTGCCTCACACCTCATGTCCCCGGGGATGAGGGAGCCTCGGCTACTGCCTCACACCTCATGTCCCAGGGGGATGAGGGAGCCTCGGCTACTGCCTCACACCTCATGTCCCAGAGGGATGAGGGAGCCTCGGCTACTGCCTCACACCTCATGTCCCAGGGGGATGAGGGAGCCTGGCTACTGCCTCACACCTCATGTCCCAGGGGGATGAGGGAGCCTGGCTACTGCCTCACACCTCATGTCCCAGGGGGATGAGGGAGCCTCGGCTACTGCCTCACACCTCATGTCCCAGAGGGATGAGGGAGCCTCGGCTACTGCCTCACACCTCATGTCCCAGGGAGATGAGGGAGCCTCGGCTACTGCCTCACACCTCATGTCCCAGGGGGATGAGGGAGCCTCGGCTACTGCCTCACACCTCATGTCCCAAGGGGATGAGGGGAGCCTCGGCTACTGCCTCACACCTCATGTCCCCGGGGGATGAGGGAGCCTCGGCTACTGCCTCACACCTCATGTCCCAGGGGGATGAGGGAGCCTCGGCTACTGCCTCACACCTCATGTCCCCGGGGGATGAGGGAGCCTCGGCTACTGCCTCACACCTCATGTCCCCGGGGGATGAGGGAGCCTCGGCTACTGCCTCGCACCTCATGTCCCAGGGGATGAGGGAGCCTCGGCTACTGCCTCACACCTCATGTCCCCGGGGATGAGGGAGCCTCGGCTACTGCCTCACACCTCATGTCCCAGGGAGATGAGGGAGCCTCGGCTACTGCCTCACACCTCATGTCCCGCCACAGCTTGAGAGTTGCACATGTGTGACTTTATACATGTCGTCATGTGATGAAGACCTTATGTGTTCTCCTCGAAGATTGTTGTTTGGGAATGCTGATTTTTTTATGGTATGTATGTGTTTGCATTTACTATTTGTGGCTGCAGGATCGAGCTGTAGCTCTTGGATCCCACCTTTCTAACCGTCGGTTGTCAAATGTACTAACTCCCAACCTATTTTTCGTCTACCATATCTAGTATAATAATTCTCTCTAACACACACATTTCCAGGATGCAGTTCGTAAAAGCTGTCTATGTACCTACTTGCTGCTAGGTGACCAGGGGCATCAGGCGAAAAAAAACTGCCCATTTGTTTCTGCCTCGGCCGGGAATTGAACCCGGGCCCTTAGGACTACGACCCACCGAGAACCGTCTTCTAAGCTGCGAGGCCCTCTGTGTGTGTGTATAATTACCTAAATGTAATTACCTAAGTGTAGTTACAGAATGAGAGCTACGCTCGTGGTGTCCCGCCTTCCCAGCGCTCTTTGTCATATAACGCTTTGAAATTGTTGACGGTTTTGGCCTCCACCACCCTCTCATCTAACTTGTTCCAACCATCTACTACTCTGTTTACAAAAAAGCAATTCTGGCCGCTCGGAGATTGAACACCAGTCCTTCGGTTGTAAGCTAAGGCCTTAGACTAATGTACTTCAAGTTCAAGTATATTTATTGAGATAAGAAAGAAATACATCTCAGAGGGATAGAGTACCTTCGGCTATTTCTGCCCCCACAAACTAATGTACTACTCTGTAGGCGTACACAGGTTCCTGAAGGCTGTTCTGATGCTAGCCAGCCTTGCATATGCCGCAGACGTTATTCTTTTTATGTGGGCTTCAGGAGACAGGTTTGGTGTGATATCAACTCCTAGATCTTTATCTCTGTCTTTTCATTAAGTACTTCATCTCCTATTCTGTATCCTTTGTCTGGCTTCCTGTTTCCACCGTTTAGTTTCATTACTTTGCATTTACTCGGGTTGAACTTTAGTAGCCATTTGTTGGACCATTCATTCAGTCTGTCTAGGTCATCTTGTAGCCTCCTACTATCATCCTCTGTTTCAATCCTCCTCATAATTTTTGCACCATCAGTAACCATTGAGAGAAACGAGTCTATACCCTCTGGGAGATCATTTACATATATCAGAAACAGTATAGGTCCAAGGACTGACCCCTGCGGTACTCACTTGTAACGTCTCGCCAATCTGAGACCTCACCCTCACATTAACTCGTTGTCTCCTGTTGCTTAGGTACTCCTTTATCCAATGAAGTACCTTCCCTTTCACTCCAGCGTGCATCTCCAGCTTTTTCACTAGCCTTTGTGTGGTACTGTATCAAAGGCTTTCTGGCGATCCAAAAATATGCAGTCTGCTCACCCTTCTCTTTTTACCTGATTTTTGTTGCCTGGTCGTAGAATTCAAGTAACTCTGTGAGGCAGGACTTGCCATCCCTGAACCATGTTGATGCTGTGTTACAAAGTTCTTTCGCTCCAGATGTTCCACTAGCTTTCTTCGCACAATATTCTCAATCTCAGTTGCATGGTATGCAGGTTAGGGACACTGGCCTGTAGTTCAGTGCCTCCTGTCTATCCCCTTTTTTGTATATCGGGATTACGTTAGCTGCTTTCTAAATTTCTGGCAGTTCCCCTGTTGCCAGTGATTTGTTATACACTATGGAGAGTGGCAGGCACAGTTCTTTGCTCCTTCCTTTAGTATCCAAGGGGAGATTCCATCTGAGCTTTTGTCACATCCAACTCTAGTAAACTCTTCCTTACTTCCCCGCTGGTAATCTCAAACTCTTCCAGTGGTTCCTGGTTAACTATTCCCTCTCTTATCTCTGGAATTTCTCATTGCTCTAAGGTGAAGACCTCCTGGATTTCTTGTTCAGTTCCTCACACACTTCCTTGTCGTTTGCAGTGAATCCTTCTGCCCCTATCCTTAATTTCATAACCTGTTCCTTTACTGTTGTTTTTCTCCTGATGTGGCTCTGCAACAATTTAGGCTGAGTTTTTGCCTTGCTTGCGATGTCATTTTCGTTTTGTCTTGCTGCCTCTCTTCTCATCCTGACATATTCATTCCTGGCATTCTGGTATCTTTCTCTGCTCTCCAGTGTCCTGTTATTCCTATAGTTTCTCCATGCCCTTTTACGTTGCTCTGTGTGAGTATATGGGTGTGTGTGTACTTATTAGTAATTATAGGTATCAGATCATACTCGTGGAGTCCTATCTTTCATGTTTTTTTTTTTACAAAATAAAGTTTTTAAAAACAAAAAGTGTCTTTAAAAATGTATGTTTTTGTGTTTTTGGACATGATACCTGCTGGGAGTTCCTCTCCCATTACCCGAGACGTCGGGTGTCGGGGAGGAGGAGGTGTGACACACAGGTAGTCGCCAGGAACAATGAGAGGAACCTGTTCCACCCCTCACCTGGGCCTTGTATCACCAGCCTCCTCCCGAGCACCAGCCCCTCTCAAAGAAAACACTTTAGACGCAAAATGTGAAGTGTTCTTTTTCTGCCTCGACTACACTGAGGACCTCCTTAGGTCAGTGTCTCGTGTCTCGACTACACTGAGGACCTCCTTATGGTCAGTGTCTGTCATCCATCACAGAGATGAAAGCGGATGAGCGGGATGTCTTTACAAGATGCTTTTTTGATTCAAGCACGGCTGAATTTTTCTTAAGGTAAAAGAGTAGAGTCGTCTCCTGGGCACGTATGCCTGCATGAAGGTATCAGGATGCACGTGCAAGGATATGAAGACACATTACGACCTAGGCTATGAGAACGGACTGAAGGAACGCTGTCCAACCACTTGAGCCATCGGGGGATCGAGCACCGAGTCTGCAAGAAGCGAGGGCCAAGCGACCAGTCCAGGTGTGTGGTCCAAGTTCCTATTTCGGAATGTGCGGAATCTGACCTGTGTGTTCTAGATGTGTTGAGACGAACGACACCCATAACTACACCATCAAGGCCGCTACACTGCTGTCCTCTCCTAACACGGCGCTCACACACGAACAGTCCATCCTTAAATGTTCCTAAATAAGGCAAAAAGACGAGAGTTGCCTGCTGGAGAGACGCTTGGTGGGTGCGACAGGTCATTTAGAGACATTGTCCTCAGTTCATCAACACCTTGGACACTATTGTGTAGTTGATAGTCCCGCGACTCGTCGTGGTGAGGGCGAGTGGGCGCAGGTGGAGGGGGAGGAGGCGGGGGTAGAGGGGAGGTCGAGGCGGAGGGAGGAAACAGGTGGCTGTGAGGGGTAGTGGGTGTTGAAGGGGGGGGGGGGAAGGAGAGTATATGGAAGTGAGGTAAAGGGGATGGATAGGAAGATGAAGGGAAGATAAAAGTGTGTTGCGGGGTATGACATGACGTTATAGGTACTTGTTTCTTGCTTCTGAAGTGTGCGGGGTCTTCCTGCCTGACTGTCTTGTCACTGAGCAAGAACGCAGCGTCTGCCAGCAAGCCTCAACGCCTCTCCAACAAACAAGTTGAAAAACGGGCACCCAAATATATTCATACACCATGATAGCTACATTTACCGGAGAACGAGTTATTAAAGCAGTGGGCAGAAAAACCCAAGAGCTCGAATGAAAACTGCATTAGGAACGCGGATTACGGGGCTACAACTCTTCTTCAGTGACGGGCCGGAGCGTCTGTGGTGTTTGCTTACTCTTGCTCCTAAATGATTTGCTAGAGAAGTTTTTTATATATTTTTGTATTTCTACAGATACTTAGACGGTTTGCAGTATTGCAGATGGTCTTGTGGATGCCTTTGTTTCGCTGTAACTCGATCCTGGACGTTACCTAGCTTGGTCTGGCTTAGCCTGGCTTGGCCTGGCCTGGCTCGACTTGGCCTGGCTTGGCCTGGCTCGGCCTGGGGGTGCATGGCCAAGGACTGTGGTAGTCAGTTGCGACTGTGTCTAACTCGACCACAATGGTCTGCTCACTGGCACTCCTCACACAATACAAGAACTCATTAACCTGCAAATATCTGTGTCTGATCGTTGGTCTTGTGGTCACTGCGGGTTGAGTCCGTCTGCCTCAGGCATCTATGTGTTTATTCCTGTTATAATACTTCATTTTCAGCACTTTGTTTTTACCTTGATCTCGTTTGCATAGGAAATCTCATTGCAGCGACGATAAATGGGAAGGTTCAGGCATAGACCCTTTCACTTGCAGAAGAGTTATCTTTGGTAAGATGTTTGTACAGACCGGTGCATTACAAACCCCAGATATGTTCAAAAGAACATCTGGATGTGTGAGGTATAGCTCAACTATGACTGAGTTTGTATGTACTCGTTGGTATGTTCGCTATATATGTGCCTGCAGAGTCGAACTTCACATCATGGATACCACTCCTTCAGTCGTCGGTTGTCTAATGCAAAGAATTCGATTATATTCTTTGTGATATCTGTTTTTGAAGCTGTGAATGAAGTCGGCTTCGATAACATGCTAGTTTAGTTAATGCCATTTTTCTGCTATTATTACGCTTGAAGAATACTTT
>WNGS01167840.1:1438371-1457156 GCA_020271785.1 Procambarus virginalis | reverse complement strand
GTGTGCCCCTTGTGTTAAACAGCCTGTCTTTATCAAACCCTGTCGATTCCCCTGAGAATCTTGAATGTGGTGATCATGTCCCCCCTAACTCTTCTGTCTTCCAACGAAGTGAGGTTTAATTCCTGCAGTCGCTCCTCGTAGCTCATACCTCTCAGCTCGGGTACTAGTCTGGTGGCAAACCTTTGAACCTTTTCCAGTTTAGTCTTATGCTTGACTAGATAGGGACTCCATGCTGGAGCCGCATACTCCAGGATTGGTCTGACATATGTGGTATATAATGTTCTGAAAGATTCCTTACACAAGTTTCTAAAGGCCGTTCTTATGTTAGCCAACCTGGCATATGCTGCTGATGTTATCCTCTTGATATGAGCTTCAGGGGACAGGTCTGGCGTGATATCAACCCCCAGGTCTTTCTCTCTCTCTGACTCTTGAAGTATTTCATCTCCCAAATGATACCTTGTATCTGGTCTCCTGCTTCCTACCCCTATCTTCATTACATTACATTTGCTTGGGTTAAACTCTAACAGCCATTTGTTCGACCATTCCTGCAGCTTGTCCAGGTCTTCTTGAAGTCTCAAGCTGTCCTCCTCTGTCTTAATCCTTCTCATAATTTTGGCGTCGTCAGCAAACATTGAGAGGAATGAGTCTATACCCTCTGGGAGATCATTTACGTATATCAGAAACAGGATAGGTCCAAGTACAGAGCCCTGTGGGACTCCACTGGTGACTTCACGCCAGTCTGAGGTCTCACCCCTCACTGTAACTCTCTGTTTCCTATTGCTTAGGTACTCCCTTATCCACTGGAGCGCCCTACCTGTTACTCCTGCCTGTTTCTCCAGCTTATGCATCAACCTTTTATGGGGTACTGTGTCAAAGGCTTTCCGACAGTCCAAAAAAATGCAGTCCGCCCACCCTTCTCTTTCTTGCTTAATTCTTGTCACCTGATCGTAGAATTCTATCAATCCTGTAAGGCAAGATTTACCCTCCCTGAACCCATGTTGATGGGTTGTCACGAAGTCTCTTCTCTCCAGATGTGTTACTAGGTTTTTTCTCACAATCTTCTCCATCACCTTGCATGGTATACAAGTTAAGGACACTGGCCTGTAGTTCAGTGCCTCTTGTCTGTCACCCTTTTTGTATATTGGTACTACATTAGCAGTCTTCCATATTTCTGGTAGGTCCCCCGTTTCCAGTGACTTACTATACACTATGGAGAGTGGTAAGCAAAGTGCTCCTGCACACTCTTTCAATACCCATGGCGAGATTCCATCCGGCCCAACAGCTTTTCTCACATCCAGCTCCAATAGGTGCTTTTTGACCTCATCTCTTGTAATTTCGAACCTATCCAAGGTCACCTGGTTTGCTGCCACCTCTCCCAGCGCCGTGATATCTCCCTGTTCTATTGTAAAGACCTCCTGGAACCTTTTGTTGAGTTCTTCACACACCTCTTTGTCATTCTCTGTGTACCTGTCCTCGCCCACCCTAAGTTTAATCACCTGTTCCTTCACTGTTGTCTTCCTCCTGATGTGACTGTGTAGTAGCTTTGGTTCAGTCTTGGCTTTGTTAGCTATATCATTTTCATACCTTTTCTCAGCTGCTCTTCTCACACTGACATACTCGTTCCTGGTTCTCTGGTATCTCTCTCTACTTTCTGGTGTTCTGTTATTACGAAAGTTCCTCCATGCCCTTTTGTTCAGCTCTTTTGCTTTCATACATTCCCTATTAAACCACGGATTCTTCCTTTGCTTCTCTGTTTTTTCCTGTTGGGCTGGGACAAACCTGCTTACAGCCTCCTGACATTTTTGGGTGACATAGTCCATCATGTCTTGTACGGACTTGGTTCCGAGTTCTGTGTCCCAATGTATATCCCATAGGAATTTATTCATCTCCTCATAGTTTCCCTTTCTGTACGCCAGCCCTTTGGTTCCCAGTTCTTTTTTGGGGGTGATAATTCCTAGCTCAACCAGGTACTCAAAGCTCAATACACTATGATCACTCATGTGTGTGTGTGTGTGTGTGCGTGTGTGTGTGTGTGTGATCACTCATGTGTGTGTGTGTGTGTGTGTGTGTGTGTGTGTGTGTGTGTGTGTGTGTGTGTGTGTGTGTGTGTGTGTGTGTGTGTGTTGTGTGTGTGTGTGCGTGTGTGTGTGTGTGCGTGCGTGTGTGTGTGCGTGTGCGTGTGCGTGTGCGTGTGCGCGTGTGCGTGTGCGTGTGCGTGTGCGTGTGTGTGTGTGTGTGTGTGTGTGTGTGTGTGTGTGTGTGTGTGTGTGTGTGTGTGACTATTACACTGCAGCATTCATATCCCTCCCAGAGACACATCCTCCCCCCCCCCCACCTAGGTCAAGTATGACCTTCAGATCTTGACTACCCAATGATCCAGCCACATTACCAGAGACACCTATCCCAGGTCACAGTGTTGACCCCGTTGTTGTTATAGATTCAGCTACTCGGAACAAGTTCCAAGTAGCACGGGCTATGGTGAGCCCGTAACTTACCTGGCACAGGAGCGGGGCAAGTAGCACGGGCTATGGTGAGCCCGTAGTGGACTTACCTGGCACAGGAGCGGTGCTGTGTGTTGATCCCACCCCATCATCCTCTTATAGCATTCACTAACACTTCCCTTCCTTCCCTTCCCTTCCCTTCCTTCCCTTCCTTCCCTTCCTTCCCTTCCCTTCCTTCCCTTCCCCACCACCACATTCTCTTCTCCACCTGCCCCTCCCTCATAGTAGTGAGGGGGGAGGGGGGGGGCAGGTAGACATGATCCAAGGCGCCGTCTTAACAGATAATAACAGGTGAGCTAAATGGGATTTGAACCTTCTATCCCCACCTGTGAAGGGTGAGAGCTGCCCCCGTGGGAAGCTCCCTCACCGCTGAAGAGTTGACAAGAGTAGTCTCTCCTTCATGGAGGGGGTAGAAATAGCCTAAGCTACTCTATCCCTTTGAGATGTATTTCTTTCTTGTCTCAATAAACATACTTGAACTCTCCTCCAGCCAATAACCTCTAGCATCCCTTGATCTCGTTTATTTATGAAATCGACGCAGCTTGCCTGATAAAAGGTGTTCAATAGAACTTTACTAAACGTCTGAGACCACGGCAGAGGAAGATAGTCGTGCCATTCTGCAAAAATAAATAAGATACGAGGGAACCGAATCAGTGACCATATGAATACGAGTCCCACATATGCCATCACCGCGCCACAAACTCAAAAAAACATTACTGGCACCGGAAAAGATGGAGTTTATGATAAAAAAAATTGTGGTTTTGGAGGTGGTAGTCGGGTGCATGTAACCCCCCTCCCTCCTTCCTTGCCTCCAGAGTACTGCACGGGGCCCACCTATTGTGGACCTCACCTAGTTATACTAGGGGGGGACGGTAAGTGGGAACAGTAGCCTCAGTGGCAGACTCCAGGAAGCGGTTTAACACTTTCTTGGACTTAGCTTTAAGGTATTTGTCGTACTCTTGTTAATTTCGGGGTTGTCGAAAGAGGATGCTCCCCATAGGAAATCAACCAGTCTGAGAAATGGGAGGCACCAGGTCAGGAGGCACAAAGCATCGTGGATATCCAAAACAGGTACTGTTTCTTCCTTCCTCCTTAGAAAGGAATAGGCATCATTCCTTTCCCCGTCCAATCCCAAATCCTTATCCTGACCCCTTCCAAGTGCTATAGCCATAATGGCTTGGCGTTTTCCCTCCGCCCCCCGTTAATTCCCTCCCCTTCCCTCCTTATGTCTCTCAGCTTTTCTTCATGGGGGTGACAGCAATGGAATTCAGACTTAAAGGTGGCCCCTAGCATCACACTGTCGATGGGGTCGATCAACGAGGCTTCTGGTAAACTGGCTCTTATATTGCATCTGTGATTGGTTGGATGGAACGAGTTTACACCTTCAAGTACTGAAGAAGAGTCTTAACCCCTCTTCCTTAGAGTTCACCAGCTTCTTGATACTTTAGCAAGGACTTCGTGTACCTACCAGAGAGGCATCACCCAGGAGTCAGAGCTCTCTGGTCATCCTGTTTGTGACCTTCCTAGCAGCCATGTAGCAATCCTAGCAGCCATGTGGGAACCCTAGCAGCCATGTAGCAATCCTAGCAGCCATGTGGGAACCCTAGCAACTATGTAGCAATCCTAGCAGTCATGTGGGAACCCTAGCAGCCATGTAGCAATCCTAGCAGCCATGTGGGAACCCTAGCAGCCATGTGGGAACCCTAGCAGCCATGTAGCAATCCTAGCAGCCATGTGGGAACCCTAGCAACCATGTAGGAAAGGAAAGGAGCCAGGGGGGGATCCCCCTACCCGCTGGACACCTGCGGAATTTACTTCGTGCTCAAGTCTCATGAAATTCTAACCTTCTAAAGCCCAGACATCATCCCCCGCCCTGACATCAACCCCGACCAGATACCCGCCCCGCTGCTATCTTATCAACTGAAGCATCGTCGTAAGGAATGAGTGAACACACTTGTATTCCTTTAAGAGAACAAATAAAGCTAAGAAAATACAATTGGCTACTTGTATAATACAGTTCTTAAATCTGAAGAAATATAATGCAAGTAACCAGACCCCCAGCACATGTTTTAGGGGGGTTGGAATCCCTCCCCCAGCACATGTTCGGGGGGTTGGAACCCCAGCACCTGGTCAAGAGGTTTGTCTATTCTTTGACTCATTACCAAGAGTGTAATTTGCTAATTATTTAATTGTGGGGTATGGTTAGCGTCGGATATAATTATATGGTCAGAACCACGATTGGATCTGACCTCTGGCCTGCCGGGGAAATCTGAACCTCCATTTTTAGCCTCCACGTTATGTATGGGGTGGAGGAGCGCGAGGAGAGCCAGACCCCCCCTTCCACCGCTGCTCCGACCGGTTACCAGCGGGAGCGGTATTAATGAACCCATTGCTGCATGTATATTAATGTGGGACCTACTGTACAGGCCAGGACGACACGAGTGCAGGTTAGCGAGCGGTGTGGACCCAGCTGGACCTTAAGGCTGCCGGGGATCTCACCGCCAAACATGGCCCCTGGCGGGTGTTGATCATCGAGGTCCCCTCCGTCGTCGTCTTGGGCTGTGGCAGCTGTGATGGGGAGACTGAGAGGAATTTGATTTCTTCGCAGTTAACTGTTTGTTACTGTTCCCTGGTCACTTGTGTTCAACAGGTAATGTTGTGCCTTGTAACATGCATTTTTATTTTGTTTTACTTACTCACTCACTCACTCTCTCTCTCTCTCTCTCTCTCTCTCTCTCTCTCTCTCTCTCTCTCTCTCTCTCTCTCTGTCTCTCTCTCTTACTCTCCCTCCCTCTCTCTCGCACGCTCTCATTATGTATACAAGAAGCCAGCTATAATGATTATATTCTGGCGTGAGTAACATAATCATCAGTAAGAGAGCGGACACATAAGCTAAACAAGAGAACGATGGTTGGAAAGACGTCGACACTGTCCCTGCCAACCAGAGCCACTGCCCGTCCACCTCTCCTCATCCATATTTTCTCCATGTCTCCTCTTTCTTTCTTTCTTTTCCTTCTTCCTCCTACCTCCCTCCTCCATTCCCAACATACTAAACATACACCTGTAGTTGCCACCATAAGCTACAACAGCAGCAGCGTCTGTCACCCCGTCGCCGCCCCCTCCTCCCGTCACTCCAAAACTGAGCAGTCGCGATAACTTGCCGTCAACAGTTAAGACTAGATAAGCGTTGGAGGCCGATGATATGAGTGTGGTAGAGGCGGTGGTGGGCGTGACTCTCTCGCCCGCAGCTGCACTCATCCAGTTGTACTCACCGGGGGTTGAGCTCTGGCTCTTTGGTCCCGGCTTTCAACTGTTAATCAATTGGTGTACAGATTCCTGAGCCAACTGGGCTCTATCATATCTACATTTGAAACTGTGTATGGAGTCAGCCTCCACCACATCACTGCCTAATGCATTCCATCTGTTAACTACTCTGACACTTAACAAAAGTTCTTTGTATCGTCCCTGTGGCTCATTTGGGTACTACATTTCCACCTGTGTCCCCTTGTTCGCGTACCACCCGTGCTAAATAGTTTATTTTTATCTACCCTGTTAATTCTTCAGAGTGCATATCGGAGATGGTGACAGATAAATTTTGTCTAGAGATACCAGCACGGTTTTAGTAAAGGAAAATCATGCTTAAGAAAGGCTGCAGTTTTATAACAAGATGATAGAAATCATACAAAAGAGAGAAGGATGGGCAGACTGCATATTCCTCGACTGCCAGAAAGCATTTGATACGGTCCAACATAAATAGAGTCCTAAGGTGGGTCAGAGAGAATCTCTTAGGAGCGAAGCAGAGAGGTTACACTGAGAGAGACATCAGAGTGGAGAGAAGTTACGAGAGGAGTACCACAAGGCTCGGTTCTAGTGCACATCCTGTTTCTAATATATGTCATCGACCTGATAGAGGAAATTGGCTATTCATATCAATGTTTACAGATGATGCGAAACTGACGAGAAGATTCAGGACAGAGATAGAGTGTTAGGCATTTTGCAAACGGATTTGGACATACTTCAGAAGTGACCTGAAAAATGGCTGCTAGAGTTTAACCCAATTAAATGCAAAGTTATGAAGATTGGAACAGGAGTGTGAAGACCAGTACAGCAGTATAGGATGAAGGAAAGACATATTTTTCAATCAGAAAAGGAGAAAAACCTGGGAGTGGACATAACCCCAAATCTCCACATTAGCAAAACAACATCAGCTGCATATGGCATACTGGCCAACATCCGTGTACTCTTCAGAAACTTGGAGAAAGGGGCTTTCCGGGGCCTATTTTCAGAAAAGGTGAGACACACGAATATGTATCCTCAGCATGGCACCCTTACCTGAAAAGGACAAGGAAAATCTAGAAAAGGGTCTCAGGAACGAGAATCGTTCCTGAGCTGAGAGGATGGAGCTATGAGGAAAGAGAGAGAACTGGACCTTACCATACTAGAAGAAAAGGAGAGATACCGGATATGATAGCAACATATAAGATTCTAAGGGAAATTGACAAGCTAGAGAATGCAGTGTTGTTCAACGCCAGGAACAGTAGAACGAGGAGTCATAGATGGAAACTGCAGATGCAAATGAGTCATAGAGCCATCAGGAAGAACGTTTACCGTGATAGAGATATTAATAAGCGGAATAGATTAGACGTAGAAGTCGTTGAAGCTAATTACAATTAAACGTTTTAAATGTAAATACGATAAAAGCGTAAGTAATTAAGTCATTGTATTAATCTAAGGACATTTGGAAGACGGGGCTAGGAGCCTAACTCGACCCTGTGAGCACATCTAGGTGAGTACACACACACACACACACACACACACACACACACACACACACACACACACACACACACACACACACACACACCACACACGTACACACACACACACACACACACGTACACACACACACACACACGTACACACACACACACACACACGTACACACACACACACACACACACACACACACACACACACACACACACACACACACACACACACACACACACACACACCTGTAGGGAACCATAAGTGTGGTAGAGGACACACCCGTCCATCCGTCAGTGTCGCCACCACCACAACTCCACCCACACTTACTCCACAATTATCCACGACCCATCCACGGCAGGCGGGGGAGTGGATCTTCATTGACCGAGTGGATCTTATCGGATAAGCTGAGTTTTGCTTGATACCTTGTTAATTGTTGGATAGGTACACCTTCCTACCATGCGTTCAGCTGTGTCTGGGTACAAGTGACAGGATGAACAACCCAGCGGGTTTTCTTCGTTTGGGGGAGTGTTGTACATGCTGCTATGGCGGTGTGTCCACTCACAGGATGAATGGCGCTGCCCAATACTGTCACTATGGCGGTATGTCCACTCACAGGATGAGTGGCGCTGCCCAATACTGTCAGTATGGCGGTGTGTCCACTCACAGGATGAGTGGCGCTGCCCAATACTGTGACTATGGCGATGTGTCCACTCACAGGATGAGTGGCACTGCCCAATACTGTCACTATGGCGGTGTGTCCACTCACAGGATGAGTGACGCTGCCCAATACTGTCACTATGGCGGTGTGTCCACTCACAGGATGAGTGGCGCTGCCCAATACTGTCAGTATGGCGGTGTGTCCACTCACAGGATGAGTGGCGCTGCCCAATACTGTCACCATGGCGGTGTGTCCTCTCACAGGATGAGTAGCGCTGCCCAATACTGCCACTATGGCGGTGTGTCCACTCACAGGATGAGTGGCGCTGCCCAATAAACTCGGCCCTCGAGGCGAAATTTAAATCCTCACAGGACCAGCAGATTTTCACTGTATGAGTAAATATTCATATGAAACGTAAGATTTCTTCCTAGGATGAGTTAATCTTCATAGGATGAATAAATCATTGTAAAACTCCTGGAATTCTCTTCTGTGTAAACAACATTTGTTAAAGTCGTACAAGGTCGAGGGGGCGGAATAGTTTAGAAGAGAACAGTCAAGCCTATGGTTCGCCACCCTCCTGCCCTCCAGCCCCTATATAGTCCTTTGAATAGGAAACTGCTATTATGTCGTTGTATGACACTAACTGCCAATTACGTAATTAGAAGACAAAAGTAGCGTCTTGTAAGGGGGGGTTTGATCTCTGGCCGCTACTCGGACAACAAATGAGTAACTGGAGGAGAGAGAGAGAGAGAGAGAGAGAGAGAGGAGAGATTGGTGATCCTTCTCGTTAGCCTCTCGTTAATGGTCTTCAACGAGACGCCCCTCAGTGGCGAGGCTGGTGCATGGGTCTCGTTGCCTGTTGTGGCCAGTGGCTTATGGCGAGGGACGTATCTATCTATCTATCTATCTATCTATCTATATATCTATCTATCTATCTATCTATCTATCTATCTATCTGTCTCTCCATTCCTTGCTGCTTGGTTCATCTTGGTTCAGGATGATACGCCCATGGAGGAATAGTTTTGTCGTGTGTGTCGTTTCAGCCCCTTGAGAGAGTATCGCTAATAACAGATAACTGAACTGCCATTTTCTATCAACAGATTGGGCTACACACGTTGGTATGCGCCGCTTCTTGGCGCCGGGGACAGGAAGCCTGCGAGGCTTATCCAGACCACCCCCCCCCCCTTCACCATCCTCCCCTAGGCTTACTATACTGACCTTCTCCATGATTCAACCCACAACAGCTGCCTAAGTCTCGGGGTACCTACTTACTGCCAAGTAAACAGATGCATCATGTGAAAGGAAACGTTGCCCAAACGTCTCCACTGCGCTGCAGAGCTCCCTAACATGTTTTGTTTCAAATGTTAATTCTTTGTCAATTTCTGCTGTAATATAATTCCATAATGTGTTAATGTGTTATTGGATTTAGTGGCCCCGAGGGGCATAGCTGTGTGTAGCAGTTGCCCCGAGGGTCATAGCTGTGTGTAGCAGTGGCCCCGAGGGTCATAGCTGTGTGTAGCAGTGGCCCCGAGGGTCATAGCTGCGTGTAGCAGTGGCCCCGAGGGTCATAGCTGTGTGTAGCAGTGGCCCCGAGGGGCATAGCTGCGTGTAGCAGTGGCCCCGAGGGTCATAGCTGTGTGTAGCAGTGTCCCCGAGGGCATAGCTGCGTGTAGCAGTGGCCCCGAGGGTCATAGCTGTGTGTAGCAGTTGCCCCGAGAGGCATAGCTGTGTGTAGCAGTGTCCCCGAGGGGCATAGCTGCGTGTAGCAGTGGCCCCGAGGGTCATAGCTGTGTGTAGCAGTGGCCCCGAGGGTCATAGCTGTGTGTAGCAGTGTCCCCGAGGGGCATAGCTGCGTGTAGCAGTGGCCCCGAGGGTCATAGCTGTGTGTAGCAGTGGCCCCGAGAGGCATAGCTGTGTGTAGCAGTGGCCCCGAGGGGCATAGCTAGCAGTGTAGCAGTTGCCCCGAGGGTCATAGCTGTGTGTAGCAGTGGCCCCGAGGGGCATAGCTGCGTGTAGCAGTGGCCCCGAGGGTCATAGCTGTGTGTAGCAGTGGCCCCGAGGGGCATAGCTGTGTGTAGCAGTGGCCCCGAGGGTCATAGCTGTGTGTAGCAGTGGCCCCGAGGGGCATAGCTGTCTGTAGCAGTGGCCCCGAGGGTCATAGCTGTGTGTAGCAGTGGCCCCGAGGGTCATAGCTGTGTGTAGCAGTGGCCCCGAGGGGCATAGCTGTGTGTAGCAGTGGCCCCGAGGGGCATAGCTGTGTGTATCAGTGGCCCCGAGGGGCATAGCTGTGTGTAGCAGTGGCCCCGAGGGGCATAGCTGTGTGTAGCAGTGGCCCCGAGGGCATAGCTGTGTGTAGCAGTGGCCCCGAGGGGCATAGCTGTGTGTAGCAGTGTCCCCGAGGGGCATAGCTGTGTGTAGCAGTGGCCCCGAGGGGCATAGCTGTGTGTAGCAGTGACCCCGAGGGCATAGCTGTGTGTAGCAGTGGCCCCGAGGGTCATAGCTGTGTGTAGCAGTGGCCCCGAGGGGCATAGCTGTCTGTAGCAGTGGCCCCGAGGGTCATAGCTGTGTGTAGCAGTGGCCCCGAGGGTCATAGCTGTGTGTAGCAGTGGCCCCGAGGGGCATAGCTGTGTGTAGCAGTGGCCCCGAGGGGCATAGCTGTGTGTATCAGTGGCCCCGAGGGGCATAGCTGTGTGTAGCAGTGGCCCCGAGGGGCATAGCTGTGTGTAGCAGTGGCCCCGAGGGGCATAGCTGTGTGTAGCAGTGGCCCCGAGGGGCATAGCTGTGTGTAGCAGTGTCCCCGAGGGGCATAGCTGTGTGTAGCAGTGGCCCCGAGGGGCATAGCTGTGTGTAGCAGTGACCCCGAGGGGCATAGCTGTGTGTAGCAGTGGCCCCGAGGGGCATAGCTGTGTGTAGCAGTGGCCCCGAGGGGCATAGCTGTGTGTAGCAGTGACCCCGAGGGGCATAGCTGTGTGTAGCAGTGGCCCCGAGGGGCATAGCTGTGTGTAGCAGTGCCCCGCTACGTCGTCCTGCAGGGCTCCCAGAAGGGTCTAAAACCTGTACCGCTACGAACATTATGACGTCATAGTGACGTCACACATCTATAGTGCATACCATGTATAAAACACGACACTCTATCTCTTTATTTTCGTTGGGTTGGGATGAGATCGGATAGAATAGGATAGGCTTGGTTAGGTTGGGTTGGGTTAGAATAGGTTAGGTTGGGTTTGTTTACAGACGAGCGATGACGTAGAAGGGTCCATACT
Organism: Procambarus virginalis; assembly: GCA_020271785.1. Lineage (NCBI taxonomy): Eukaryota > Metazoa > Arthropoda > Malacostraca > Decapoda > Cambaridae > Procambarus > Procambarus virginalis. The sequence goes on along the minus strand of WNGS01167840.1, from coordinate 1,445,964 downwards.
TTTCGTAGGTCTCAGACCCTTCTCCAGGTATGTGATCCTTATAGCTGCTCTGACATAGAAAATGGGAATCAGTAGCAACATTGGAGGCGGGACGCTGTCAATAAGCAATTTCAGACTAATTATAAATGCTATCATCATCTCAGGATGTAAACATGATACAACACAAAAGAAATTAATTTGGACGGTAGAGCGACGGTCTGGCGTCATGTAGGTCGACGTTCAATCCCCGACCGTCCAAGTGGTTGGGCACAATTCCTTCTCCCCGTCCAATCTCAAATCTTCCTGACCCCTTCCCAGTGCTATATAGTCGTAATGGCTTGGAGCTTTATCCTGATAATTCCTTCCTTCCTTGTGAATTGAGAATTTTTGTTTACGTTCATATGAAGACTTAATTTGGTGTCGGTTCATAGTTCTTGGCCCACAGCAACATGAAGTATCTCTCCCTCCATCTCACACTCCCTCCCTCAGCCCTTTCCTTCCCTCCCTCCCTCCCTCCCTCCCTCCCTCTAAGGAGCCTCGCACCCCCTCCCTAATTACAAGGCTGCGACACGCCTCGCACAATGTTATTTACGGTTATGACTCCGTGGTTTTATTGTGTCAAAGCTTTTAACTAATTATAAGCCCATTAAACCTCTGCCGACGGAAGATTATGTGAGCGGGAGCGATTATACTGATTACAAACTGCCCGCCCCCACCACGGCGACGTCCAGCGACGCCCCCACCACGGCGACGTCCAGCGACGCCCCCACCACGACGACGTCCAGTGACGCCCCCCACCACGGCGACGTCCAGCGACGCCCCCACCACGGCGACGTCCAGCGACGCCCCCACCACGGCGACGTCCAGAGACGCCCACACCACGGCGACGTCCAGCGACGCCCCCACCACGGCGACGTCCAGCGACGTCCCCACCACGGCGACGTCCAGCGACGCCCCCACCACGGCGACGTCCAGCGACGCCCCCACCACGGCGACGTCCAGCGACGCCCCCACCACGGCGACGTCCAGCGACGCCCCCACCACGGCGACGTCCAGCGACGCCCCCCACCACGGCGACGTCCAGCGACGTCCCCACCACGGCGACGTCCAGCGACGCCCCCACCACGGCGACGTCCAGCGACGCCCCCACCACGGCGACGTCCAGCGATGCCCCCACCACGGAATCAGCCACTTGTCATGTACACACACACACACACACACACACACACACACACACAACACACACACACACACACACACCACACACACACACACACACATGTATGTTAATAGGCCTATACACAAACGTGTATTTAGTCAGCGCTTCAAAACACCGGTTACAAGGTTGTTAGATGAGCCGGAGGACAGAATCTAAGCCCAGTACGCTACCTCGGGCCGGGAGGGACATTATTACTGGCAGGGCCGGCCATACTCTCTATATAAATTACTTAGGGAAGGCTTTTGTGGCCGACGAATGTGAAAAGAACCCGCAATGTAACAAAACAAAAACAAAAAAGCCAGTCCTCAAAAGGAGCAATAGCTGTGACTGATTTTATGGGCTTTAAAATGAAACAAAAGAACATCGGTGAGGTGCAAGTTGCCCCCCTTCAGCACCCCTTCTGGCTGCTGCCTGCTTTGGTGTCTGCTCTGCTGCCTGTTCTACTACCTATAGTCTGCTGCCTGCTGTTCCTAGTCTGCTGCCTGTTGTTCCTAGTCTGCTGCCTGCTGTTCCTAGTCTGCTATCTGCTAGGCTTAGTCTGCTGTCTGGTCTGCTGCCTGTTCAACAACCCAGTCTTCTCCTTGCTGTACCTAGTCTGCTGTATCTCTCTACTAACGTAATAGACTAACCTGCTGAACTACACTTTTCATGACAGGTGTAGCATTGTTGCTGGTTCTCCAAGCACCAGTATGTCAAGTCTTGTTGGAACATCCCCACCCACTCTACAGCTTATTTCTCAGCCTTAATTAAGACATTGCTAACGCTAAATATGCAACATTTAACCAAATTATGCAAGAACTAATTAGAATCCGTTAGCATTAAAGGCGACGGGATTCACGACCGCGAATTGAACCTGTTCAGCATCGCTCTACTGACCAATAGGTCGTATTAGGGAGTGTCTTAAGGCCAGGTTCTCTCTGAAGAGAGCGAAGCCAATGACCCTTACGTGCAAGGGTTGTCTCAGCATTGTCTTGCGCCTCAAGATGCTTGCGTCAGGCTGGTCACTCTTAAGAGTAACTCAAGACGAACACAAATCTTATTACGTGAAAGGTTTCGAAAGCTGCATCATTAGAGAGCAAGAAATAGCCGGTTCATTATTCCTTATAGTCAGCAGCAGCATGTCGCTGATAGTCGTTTAAGGACATTAAAAAATCCTTTGCAATGTTAGTCTTTAACATCTCCAGCGGGGGTCTTGTTGATGACCGTGAGTTGTCTTGATGCTGCAAGATCCATTAAGATACCTTTACTGACCTCCCGAGAACACAAATGCTGTAAATCTTGCCGGTGAGATCAACGTCTGGTGGAAGCAATTCGTGTGAGGAGGAATTAATCTGGCATTGTGATGTAAGACCTTCAGGGGGTAACTTGTGCAATATGGGTTCTGTTGTCATGTATTTATGGTACACCTGGTGCTTGTTGTGGTACACCTGGTGCTTGTTGTGGTACACCTGGTCCTTGTGGTACACCTGGCCCTTGTTGTGGTACACCTGGCCCTTGTTGTGGTACACCTGGTGCTTGTTGTGGTACAGCTGGCCCTTGTTGTGGTACACCTGGCCCTTGTTGTGGTACACCTGGTGCTTGTTGTGGTACAGCTGGCCCTTGTTGTGGTACACCTGGCCCTTATTGTGGTATACCTGGTCCAGTTCAGACCACTTGGGGAGGGGTGGTCTGAATTGAATGAATCAGACCATCTTTCACGTAATACCTTTCCTTTCCTGTCGGAGAAGCTTCTCCTTGATGCCCTGGCCAGGCGGCGGGCTACTCCTTAATGCCCGGGCAAGGCTCGTACTTGACTTCACCACCATCTATCATCCGGATCCTGGCCGGTTCTTCCGGCCAGGAGAATCGGCACGAAGCTGCGAGGTAGTGTAGCTAAGCGGGTCTGTAGGGAAGGCCGATGCAACCCACATCCACAACGGTTTCTTATGTGAAAAGCTGATTAGTAAAAAGCTTGTTCCAAGGCAGTAGAGCCCCCACGAGGCGTCACGACGACACCATCTCAGCATTCCTCTCACACACCTCACATCCGCCTGGGGGGGGGAAGGACACCCCCCTCCCCCCCCACTATGAATAAATTTTCAATCTAACTGATAATCATATGCAAATCTCCGGCGAGGAAAAACAATATATTGCCCTATTACAAAACAAAAGCTGCCATGGCGATGCCCCACACGCCCAGCTGGCCGCAAAGAGCTACGACGACGACGACGACCTCGCAGCCTCTTACGACCCCCTCGTATAAACACGGAGAACGACCCGTATAGACCAAAAGGAGGCACGAAAGGTCTCGTCATTACAGGAAGGGGGACCATTACTGCCCGTCGTCCCTGCAATATGGCCCTCTGGCATGGCCCGTTCCCCCTGACAGCTTCTATTGTTGTGGTTTTATCTGCGATCGTCAGCTATCTCGGTTATAGACGTCCGTAATGACATGATTGGTGGGTGTAAAGCTGCTTCCTGGGGGACGCCGGCCGCTGGGGCCCCTCGCGGTGGGCCGAGCTGCTCGCGGCCCAGGCCACAGGGGCCCAGGCGGGGCCAGATTTGAATGAAGCTGAGGTAATGAACCACCTGGCCACGAGTAGTTGTGAACTACCTGACTACGAGCAGTGGTGAACTACCTGACTACGAGCAGTCGTGAACTACCTGACTACCCGCAGTGGTGAACTACCTGACTAAGAGCAGTGGTGAACTACCTGACTACGAGCAGTGGTGAACTACCTGACTACGAGCAGTGGTGAACTACCTGACTACGAGCAGTGGTGAACTACCTGACTACGAGCAGTGGTGAACTACCTGACTACCAGCAGTCGTGAACTACCTGACTACCAGCAGTGGTGAACTACCTGACTACGAGCAGTGGTGAACTACCTGACTACCAGCAGTCGTGAACTACCTGACTACGAGCAGTCGTGAACTACCTGACTACCAGCAGTGGTGAACTACCTGACTACGAGCAGTGGTGAACTACCTGACTACGAGCAGTCGTGAACTACCTGACTACGAGCAGTGGTGAACTACCTGACTACGAGCAGTGGTGAACTACCTGACTACCAGCAGTCGTGAACTACCTGACTACGAGCAGTGGTGAACTACCTGACTACGAGCAGTGGTGAACTACCTGACTACCAGCAGTGGTGAACTACCTGACTACCAGCAGTCGTGAACTACCTGACTACGAGCAGTCGTGAACTACCTGACTACCAGCAGTGGTGAACTACCTGACTACGAGCAGTGGTGAACTACCTGACTACGAGCAGTCGTGAACTACCTGACTACGAGCAGTGGTGAACTACCTGACTACGAGCAGTGGTGAACTACCTGACAACCAGCAGTCGTGAACTACCTGACTACGAGCAGTGGTGAACTACCTGACTACCAGCAGTGGTGAACTACCTGACTACCAGCAGTCGTGAACTACCTGACTACGAGCAGTGGTGAACTACCTGACTACGAGCAGTGGTGAACTACCTGACTACGAGCAGTGGTGAACTACCTGACTACGAGCAGTGGTGAACTACCTGACTACGAGCAGTGGTGAACTACCTGACTACGAGCAGTCGTGAACTACCTGACTACGAGCAGTCGTGAACTACCTGACTACCAGCAGTCGTGAACCAGTTGGATCCTTATCAAGACACAACGAAAAAGATAATGAAGTCATTATAAAGCCAGAGAGAAGTTGAGGCTGTAGGAGAAGAGGTGAGGCTATATGAGAAGCGGTGAGGCTATAGGATATAAACAGAATAGTGTCTAATATTGATTAATATATTCGCTTTCAGTTATTAGGGTCAATAAACTATTAATCTAATTTGCATAATTTACTCATCATTGACTATCACATTCCTTTGTAGTATAGATATTGCTAAATATATTGCAGTAGTGGCTCTATTATATTAAATTAAAGTTGCATTTATGATGCAACTTCGATTTCAAAGTTTTTGGTTATTTAATACGATCATAAAAATCAGCCTTCACTCTTTTGTCTATAATCAGCCGTTACTCGCGTCTACGATCAGCCGTCACTCGCTTCAACGACCAGCCATCAGCCGCTGTGTTGTGTAGCGGTGAAGGTTCAGCGCAGCACAGTAACTGCGGCGTTCTCTCTAGTATTCATGTGCTCCAAGGTGACCCACTCATCAACAGCGATGCCTGTAATCGATGGTTCTCGCTGCTTCAGCAACTCTCTTATCCTTCCCACCTACCCACCAACGCCAGCCTACCCGCCCACCACGCCCTCCCACTCGCCCACCTGAGCCAACCCGCCCACCACGCCCTCCCACTCGCCCACCTGAGCCAACCCGCCCACCACGCCCTCTCACTCGCCCACCTGAGTCAACCCGCCCACCACGCCCTCTCACTCGCCCACCTGAGCCAACCCGCCCACTACGCCCTCTCACTCGCCCACCTGAGCCAACCCGCCCACCACGCCCTCCCACTCGCCCACCTGAGCCAACCCGGCCACTACGCCCTCCCACTCGCCCACCTGAGCCAACCCGCCCACCTACCCATCCACCAGCCCGGTCTTCCACCCACCTACCCGCCCTCCTCCATCACAGCTCTGCCTGTCACCCGGTTAAAGACGTGCGATTTATAGTGGTGTAAGTCTGGCATTGTGATTCCCTCCTCTTATTTGGGGGTCAAGTGGAGCCGCCCGTGGGTGGGAGCCTCGTGGGGTACTGTAGAGCTCCGCTGCAATCATTAAAATGACACGCTTCTCCTCGCTGGTGCCCAGAACCTGCCCCTTACAAGTTTCTCATCAATTATCTTGAAGTCGCACTCGAAGGCTGCTCCAGTTCAACGGGCAGAATGAGGGGGAATTTACTAGTCATAAAAATATAAACATATCTATATGTGCAGAAAATGAAAGTGCACACTCTGTGGTATAGGTACTTAGCTCCCATTTACTTAAATACAAACTGTTATAAGGCTCTGAAGAACATATGCTCATTGTAAAGCTGGCGTGGAAGTGAATTAAAATCTCATGTAATGCAACAGCACGATCATGGGTCTGGTCAAGAATACACCATACCTAGCAATCACAGTCGAACCTCTTGTTCCCAACTCCCCATGAGAAATAAATGTATATATTATTGCGTGTTCAAACTGTAAAATCAAATTTTAGATGTGGATGGTTTTTAGGTTTAGATGTGGAGAACCTAATGTTCTCTAGGTGTTCTGTGTGCGTGTACTCACCTATTTGTGCTTGCGGGGGTTGAGCTTTGGCTCGTTAGTCCCGCCTCTCGACTGTCAATCAACTGGTGTACAGATTCCTGAGCCTACTGGGCTCTATCATATCTACATTTAAAACTGTGTATGGAGTCAGCCTCCACCACATCACTGCCTAATGCATTCCATCTGTAACTACTCTGACACTGGAAAAGTTCCTTCTAACGTCCCTGTGGCTCATGTGGGTACTCAGTTTCCATCTGTGTCCCCTTGTTCGCGTACCACCAGTGTTGAATAGTTTTTCCTTGTCTACTCCTGTCAATTTCCCTGAGGATTTTGTAGATAGTAATCATGTCTCCCCTTGCTCTTCTGTCTTCCAGTGTCGTAAGGTGCATTTCCAGCAGCCTTTCCTCGTAACTCATGCCTTTTAGTTCTGGGACTAGTCTAGTGGCATACCTCTGAACTTTTTCCAGCTTCGTCTTATGCTTGACATGGTACGGGCTCCATGCTGGGACCGCATGTATGTGTGTGTTTGTGTGTGTGTGTGTGTGTGTGTGTGTGGTGTGTGTGTGTGTGTGTGTGTGTGTGTGTGTGTGTGTGTGTGTGTGTGTCTTACAACTGCTTATGTATACTTGCGCGTGTGTGTAAATCTATTTTAAACACACCTGTCATCCCTATATTAACAAAGCCTTGAGGGAAATCTGAAATTACAGGAGAGAATCACCACATAACTAGCTATAGAAGGTAGTCACAACTCTTGACCAGCGGTCACAACATACAGGCGCCCCACACACACCTGGCTTGAAGGGAAGGCAAGATATGGAGGCGTGGGATGGGAGGAAGGGCTGGCAGAGATGGGAGAGGGAGAACGGGAGATGGGAGGGAAGGTGAAGAGGGGGGGTGTAAGGGGGATGGGAGAAGAAGGGGAGGGGGGACTCGCTCACCTGTAATAACAGTCTTCACAACATTTCATCACCCTATACTCTTTTGTGAAGCCCAGTAGTTTAAGGACAGTGTCCCGTGGCCTACCTGCCTGCCTACCTTTCTATACCTGCCTACCTACCTGTATTTCTACCTACCTACCTGCCTGCCTGCCTACCTACCTGCCCACTTGCGCCTACTTGCCACCTTAACTATCTGCTTCATTAACCTGCCTGCCTTGCTATCTGCCTGAGTGTCTTACTCCTTCACATCTCTCCTTCTATGTCCACCCTTCCTCTCCTCTTCTT
>WNGS01167840.1:1409011-1421966 GCA_020271785.1 Procambarus virginalis | reverse complement strand
TAAAGCATTCCATCCGTTAACTACTCTGACACTGAAAAAGTTCCTTCTAACGTCTCTGTGGCTCATGTGGGTACTCAGTTTCCACCTGTGTCCCCTTGTTCGCGTCCCCCCAGTGTTGAATAGTTTGTCCTTGTCTACCCGGTCGATTCCTCTGAGGATTTTGTAGGTTGTGATCCTGTGTGTGTGTGTGTGTGTGTGCGCGTGTGTGTATTCACTTAGTTGTATTTACGGGGGTTGAGCTTTGCTCTTTCGGCCCGCCTCTCGACTGTCAATCAACTGTTTACTAACTACACTAACTACTTTTTTTTTTTTTTTTTTGTGTGTGTGTGTGTGTTGTGTGTGTGTGTGTGTGGTTGTGTGTGTGTGTGGTGTGTGGTGTGTACTCACCTAGTTCGTACTCACCTAGTTGTGCTTGCGGGGGTTGAGCTCTGGCTTCTTTGGTCCCGCCTCTCAACCGTCAATCAACAGGGTACAGTTTCCTGAGCCTATGGGCTTATCATATTACACTTGAAACTGTGTATGGGTCAGCCTCCACCACAATCGCTTCCAATGCATTCCATTTGTCACAACACTCTGACACTAAAAAGTTCTTTCTAATATCTCTGTGGCTCATTTGGGCACTCAGTTTCCACCTGTGTCCCCTAGTGCGTGTGCCCCTTGTGTTAACAGCCTGTCTTTATCAACCCTGTCGATTCCCCTGAGAATCTCTGAATGTGGTGATCATGTCCCCCCTAACTCTTCTGTCTTCCAACGAAGTGAGGTTTAATTCCTGCAGTCGCTCCTCGTAGCTCATACCTCTCAGCTCGGGTACTAGTCTGGTGGCAAACCTTTGAACCTTTTCCAGTTTAGTCTTATGCTTGACTAGATAGGGACTCCAGCAGGAGCCGCATACTCCAGGATTGGTCTGACATTGTGGTATATAATGATTCTGAAAGATTCCTTACACAAGTTTCTAAAGGCCGTTCTTATGTAGTGTGTTTGACTGGTGCCGACATACCAACTCACTCCTTTTATGATAAATGGCTGAGCAAAAATGCCTACAATCTCATTTAAACTCAACATTCCTTTTAAGTGAAATCCCTGTCTCTGATATTCCTCTTTATCTGTACCCCACCATTCATGTATCATACACACCTGTCACCAAGAAAGATCATGAGAATCTTGCTCTTCTCAAAGCTGTCACACTTGAAACAATTGCCTCCTCCATCGAGAATTTAAGATCTCACGAGCACTGTGTCTACACCGACGGCTCAGTCCAATTTCTACTGGACGGACTGGAGCAGCATGTAGGTTTTATAGAAATAATATTGCACAAAGACTGTCAGTGTCAGGTCTAAACAACTGGAGACCTCCACACAAGCAGAACTAGCAGCATTACAACTAGCTACCAGTACATAAAAAACATTGGAGGTGGAATAATATTTTGTGATTCAAAGTCTGCTATTCAGCAATCGAAAACTTCTCCTGGAAGATCGACAGCAAGAACCTCATACTACAATTATAAATTACCTAATTGTGCACAGAGTAAGGGTCTCGAATCCCTTGTATGGATACCCACACATAAATATAACCCATCATAATGAGACAGACATTGCAGCCAAATTAGCGCGTAACAAAGATGAATTTGAATTAGATCTAGGTATCCCCATCTCTACTGTCAAAACTATATTGTTCCAAACACTCACGTCTGATAGGAAAGAAATTACTGACTCCCAACGACCTGAAAGCACCAGTATAAAAAGCTATGATTTGTTCAGATCTGAAACCTATATCTATGGACAGCAAAAACGTCGACAGACTGTGCGACACAGTGGTTGCCAGGATCAGGTTGGGTTACCGTTAACTGTGGCAGGTGGCTACAGGTGACAAATCTCCCATCCTGAGCACTCCAGGTGCAAACTTTGAGAGCAGGAACTGCGGCATGATCTCCCACACTACATCACCGAATGCCCAGTTATTAGACCTTTCAGACCCGTTGGCATGAGGTACCTAGAGCTTTGCAATTACTTTATTCACTAGTGTTCTTGAAGATATCTTCATATTGCACCCACAATTTGCCAGTGCAGGCTACTAAACATATGGCCCTGTATGACTAACCATCGTGCGAGATGGGGACTTTTAGCATCACTGCTGCCTTATTCACTCTTGTGTTGATGATATCCTCATAATGCACCCAGAGTCTGCCAGTGCAGACTGCCTATCACATGTCTCTGTATGACTAACCATCCTGTATGATGGGGATTTTTTAGCATCACGTAGCTAGCTTTTTGACACACTGTACTCCCCTTCATATTGTCTAGGGTACCTGCACAAATGCAGATGTACCTAATGTATTAATAAAAAAAATTGCTAGTGCAGACTACTGGTCACATGCCTCTGTATGACTATCTTGCGAGATGGGGATTTTCATCATCACGTAGCTAGTTCTTGGAAGTACATTCTGTACTTCCCTTCATATAGTCTAGGGTAGCTGCATCAATACACATGTTTGTAAATATGTTAATACAAAAGTGGAAAATATACTATATAACATATATATATATATGTTCTTAGTGATATATATATATATATATAATATATATATATATATATATATATATAATATATATATATATTGCGAACAAGCCTGAATTATTCATATATAATATATATATATTATAATATATATATATATATATATATATATATATTTATATATATGTCGTACCTAGTAGCCAGAATGCACTTCTCAGCCTACTATGCAAGGCCCGATTTGCCTAATAAGCCAAGTTTTCATGAATTAATTGTTTTTCGACTACCTAACCTACCTAACCTAACCTAACTTTTCGGCTACCTAACCTAACCTAACATATAAAGATAGGTTAGGTTAGGTTAGGTTAGGTAGGGTTGGTTAGGTTCGGTCATATAACTACGTTAATTTTTACTCAATAAAAAAATTGACCTCATACATAATTAAATGGTAGCTTTATCATTTCATAAGAAAAAAATTAGAGAAAATATATTAATTCATGAAAACTTGGCTTATTAGGCAAATCGAGCCTTGCATAGTAGGCTGAGAAGTACGTTCTGGCTACTAGGTACGACATATATATTATATATTATATATATATATCTATATATATATATATATATATATATATATATATATATATATATATATAATATATATCCAATTATATCAGAAAGGACTCCACCCATGAAAGGCTCAAACCTAGACTGTCAGGAGCAATAAAACTCCTTGACAAGTCCAGTCCACTGACCAAATGACTATTAGACTGTTAAAAGTCACTGAAAGCCGAAAGCTATTCAATGATCTAACAGCTCCAGGCAGACCACAGACCAGAAATTCGTTTTCATTGACACAGTGCACTTAATGAGAGAACACGAACCACAGCTTTTGAAAATGTTCAAAAACTGTGGCTTGTGTTCTCTCATTGCTCCTGTCAGTCTGGGTCGCCCCGACGACCCAGTCACCGCCGGGTGCCCCATTAAGAATCAATATATCCAGGTGATGCAAAACCAGAGGACCTGTACAGCTGTGTAGTTTTCAGAAAGTTGATAAAACAAACCATTCCAGACCCATTCACAACCTATGTGAGACCAACTCTTGAATATGCAGCCCCAGCATGGAACCCTCACCTGAAAAGAAAATGTTTCACCAAAAAAAAAGGTCCATAGATATTCAACAAGGCTCGTTCCTGAGCCGAAGGGGTTGAACTACATGGACAGACAGACTGAGGGAACTGGACCTCACCACACTGGAGGAGAGGAATAAAGTACCATTGAAGGGCTAACACTATTTTCCATGCATATGAGAGATGATGTTTTGAAACTGGCTGGCCAGACTATGGCATCAACAAGCTTCGATCACTCACGTCGGGAACATGTGTCAACTCAAGTACACCGAAGTCGTTGAACGATTATCAAAGGAGAAAATGTTCTCTTATAATGAAGATTCGTTAATTGATGTTAAAATCTGTCCCTGGTGATGATTTGCAGAAGACGTGGATGAGTAACGGGGGAAGCCTGGGCGGCAAGTCGCAGCCATGGCGCCTGGCAACTCGTCCTCAGGCCGGGATTCATCAAGCCACTCACAGTAACTGTTGACGTAACGAAGCCTGTGTATCTTTCCTGAATCATGGCGGTTTAGTTTGTATATATTAAAACATTTGACGAGCTCCGCAGCGCCACAAGACTGTCTATACCAATACTAACGGTCTCTCAGTGCTTCCGTGATGGAGGCAGTTGTACCGGTGTCTTAAAGACACACTTAAGTCGTTGGTGACTCTTGAGCCAGGGTAGGACACCACCCTTCCCTCACCCCCTTCCACCCCCACCCCCTCCCCCCCACCGGCCTCCCTCCCCCTTTCTGCCTTTCTGTTCTCTTCCGTCCAACAATTCGTAGAAAACAGAGCATAATTATTTTTCCTAATTCATTTTGTAGCGGGACAGGCAGCCTGTGTATTCATATACGTTAGGCTTATATCGAGGTCCCCCCCCCCCACCCCACTTCCTTCAAGGTCAAACTACCGACTCTTCCCAGGACGCAACACCACAACAGTTGGCTAGCTCTCGGGTACCTATTTACTAGTAGGTGAATAGGGACACTAGGTGAGAGGAAACGTGGCCAGCACTTTCTGTTCCGCCCGGGAGTCCCGATTGTGAGTCAAGAACGAACCCAACTGTACTACCGAGACCCCTCTCGTAAATGAGTGAAACGTAAATGAGTGAATGGCTTGAGATGGTTGGGGGGGGCGGCACACACAAACACATCTCACCCCCCCCCCACCCCCCACACACACACATACACATCTCCTCCCTTCCCCCCCCCCCTACAGGCGGGACCAAAGAGCCAGAGCTCAATCCCCGCAAGCACAATTAGGTGAGTACACACACACACACAGGACTTGATCTCATTTACCCCGCAAACAAAACAGGTTCCTTGTCTGTTATTGTGGCGCAGAGAGAACACTGTGCATCTTCCACAAGGCTTCACAGAGAGTGGAGCCGTAAGTGACGAAGAAGGTGTATCATCAGCGAGAGTGCCACTCATTCTTCACTGCCAATTACCCCCAACTACCCCACTAAGGCCCTGCACTAACTAGACAGCGATCTATGGTCAGAGATTTGAGTCTGAAGTGTGAAATTAAGATCTTACTGCATAAAGCTTTGAAATGACGCTAATTGAAGCTGTCTTTCAGCGATGACTTTATGATAGGTTTCAGGACTCTTCAAACACCATAAAGAGTATGGAACTTATGCCACAGATGCACTCTTGTACTATTCAGGTTTATTTGATATTTCATGTTCTGTGGCTTAAACTTGGACTTGATGAAATAGTTGACCACATAGCCTGATTGCCCTCGGGCATGGGGGTGAATGAGTTCATAAAGACTCTCCCGTGCTTTGTAGGGTGGTGGTGGTACAGTGGTACAGCACTCGGGTTTGAGGCGTGGTGGTGCAGTGGTACAGCACTCGGGTTTGAGGCGTGGTGGTACAGTGGTACAGCACTCGGGTTTGAGGCGTGGTGGTACAGTGGTACAGCACTCGGGTTCGAGGCGTGGTGGTACAGTGGGACAGCACTCTGCTTGAGGTGTGGTGGTAAAGTGGTTCAGCACTCTGCTTGAGGTGTGGTGGTACAGTGGTACAGCACTCTGCTTGAGGTGTGGTGGTACAGTGGTACAGCACTCTGCTTGAGGCGTGGTGGTACAGTGGCACAGCACTCGGGTTTGAGGCGTGGTGGTACAGTGGTACAGCACTCGGGTTTGAGGCGTGGTGGTACAGTGGTACAGCACTCGGGTTTGAGGCGTGGTGGTACAGTGGTACAGCACTCTGCTTGAGGCGTGGTGGTGCAGTGGTACAGCACTCTGCTTGAGGCGTGGTGGTGCAGTGGTACAGCACTCTGCTTGAGGCGTGGTGGTACAGTGGTACAGCACTCTGCTTGAGGCGTGGTGGTACAGTGGTACAGCACTCTGCTTGAGGCGTGGTGGTACAGTGGTACAGCACTCGGGTTTACACCACGCGGGCGGAGGTTCTACTCCCAACAAGGGCTTTTGGAACTTACAAGTATTTAAAGTGAGAGCTGTGTACTATGTTGGTGAACAATGGCTACAGTAACAGAGAGACAAACACTACTATAAGACGACACTTGGACCGGTGGTACAATCCTGAACCAATTAAATTAAATTAAATTTCATTACTATGCACCCCATACCCATCCCGTGCGCCCAATCCTGAACCAAGAACAGAAACCACAACACATCCAGTAAAATTATATTACAAATCAACCATGGACAGTGAACATAAATAAAAAAAATTAAGAAATAATCCGTAAAGGAGTAAAAAGCACAATTCCAAACTAGGCTTATTTTGTGTATCAATGATCCCACTCACAGCGCCCTTTAACTCATCAATAAAAAATGGATCTTAATTATACAACCTTTACTAATGTTCAAATCGAATTAAAAAAGGAATAGTGGGCCGGGGTCCCATTCAGACCCCCCCCCCCCCACACACGACGATTTTGGCCACAGCCCGCCGGCTGCGATGCTAAAATTTTGAAAACAAAATACAGCAAAAAAAAGTTCATATAGAAAATATACGCCGTTATTCACTGATCCGGAGAAAATTAAAAGAAATTTCCTGCAGTCCATAATTTGGTCGTACTCCCATAAGATAGATAGATAGATCGAAAGATTGACGAATAGATGTGAGATGGATAGATACATCAATATATAGATGAAGAGAGTAATGGATAGATAGAAGCATGGATATATGGATGAGTAGACGTGTGGTTGGATAGATAGATGACGCCTGGCATCACCCACGCCAGCCGCCATCCACGTCAAGCCACCACTCACGCCGGGAGCGAGCGGGCGGAGGCCAAGGGCGCGTCACAAGGGAGGGAAGGAGCCTCCCCTACGCGCACATCTAAAGGAAACTCAATATAATACGTCGCTCCGTAGGCGGAGGGCGTCAGCGGTTATTTAACAAGAGGAACTGTGTACTTCGCCGCCCTCAGTCGCTGTCGCCCGTGCTCAGGCACCCCCAGGCGACCACCGCCGCCCTCGCTCGACCACTCTCGGCCGCACTTGGGTCCTCTCAGCTGCCAAAACTATATGTGTAATACTAGAAGTTATTGACAGTCATCTTCAAAATCTCAAACCAACTGAATCCTATGCCTTTACTGATGGCTCTATGCAACTGGGCATAATACAACAGGTTGTGTTGTATTATGCCCAACAGGTCAACATTATTATGTATTATGTATTACAACAGGTCAACAACCTTCGATGTTGCGAAGGTTGTTGTTTTAGTTTCTGCTACTGCGAACAAAAAGTTCCAAGTAGCACGGGCCATGGTGAGCCCGTAGTGGACTTATCTGGCACAGGAGCGGGGCAGTATTCTGTCGAGTTGCGAAGGTGGTCTGAGTGGAGACTTGTAGGGTGCCTAAGCCACGAGGATGCCTCAGGGTTATCTTGAGATGATTTCGTGGCTTAGCGTTCCCGCGGCCCGGTCCTCGACCAGGCCTCCTTTTTGTTAAACCCCCCCCCCCCAGGAAGCAGCACGTAGCAGCTGTCTAAATCCCAGGTACCTATTTACTGCTAGGTAACAGGGCATCAGGGTGAAAGAAACTTTTTGCCCATTTGTCTCCGCCTCCACCGGAGATCAAACTCGGAACCTCAGGACTACGAATCCGAAGCGCGATCCACTCAGCTGTCAGGCGCCCCAAGTGAGGTGAGGCAAGATTACATAATCCCAACCCTTAGATAGTTATCAAAGGTTGGCGAGTTGATCCCTTTCCGAGAAGTTACCAGCTTCGTCTGATAATCCAACGGCAACAGACGGCGGTATAAAAGACAGGAACGAATTGGGAAAACCGCTCCTGTGCCAGGTAAGTCCTCTACGGGCTCACCATAGCCCGTGCTACTTGCCCCCTCTCTGTGCCAGGTAAGTTATGGGCTCAACATAGCCGTGCTACTTGGAACTTGTTCCGAGTAGCGGATTCTATAACAACAACAATTGGGAAAGATTACGGCTATTCATGCCCGTGCCACCTCTTGGGTGGCTTAATTTTAAGCAATCTGAGAAAAGAGAGAGCACGGGAGACATCTCCCGTCCACGAGGCTCACCATAGCCCGTGCTACTTGCCCCGCTCCTGTGCCAGGTAAGTTACGGGCTCACCATAGCCCGTGGTATTTGCCCCGCTCCTGTGCCAGGTAAGTTACGGGCTCACCATAGCCTGTGCTACTTGGAACTTGTTCCAAGTAGCTGAATCTATAACAACAACATAACAGAAAATGGAGCAAGGGCACAGAGTAAGGAGGCAGGTCAGTGCGAGTCCTCCGACGGGAGAGAAGAGTGTGTGGACAGTGGGAGCTGAGGCTCCAGGCAGACAGTTTGGAGTCTATATGATGGGGTCATTTCTACACAGAAAACATCCTTTATACTGCTTCTTGGTAGACCAGTGGTGCGGGTAGACGAGGGGTACGGGTAGACCAGTGGTGCGGGTAGACGAGGGGTACGGGTAGACCAGGGGTACGGGTAGACGAGGGGTACGGTAGACCAGGGTACGGGTAGACCAGTGGTGCGGGTAGACGAGGGGTACGGGTAGACCAGGGGTACGGGTAGACGAGGGGTACGGGTAGACCAGGGTACGGGTAGACCAGGGGTACGGTAGACGAGGGGTACGGGTAGACCAGGGGTACGGGTAGACCAGGGGTACAGGTAGACGAGGGGTACGGGTAGACCAGGGGTACGGGTAGACCAGGGGTACGGGTAGACCAGGGGTACGGATGGACCAGGGGTACGGGTAGACGAGGGGTACGGTAGACGAGGGGTACGGGTAGACCAGGGGTACGGGTAGACCAGGGGTACGGGTAGACCAGGGGTACAGGTAGACCAGGGGTACGGGTAGACCAGGGGTACGGATAGACCAGGGGTACGGATAGACCAGGGGTACAGGTAGACCAGGGGTACGGGTAGACCAGGGGTACAGGTAGACCAGGGGTAGGGTAGACCAGGGGTACGGGTAGACCAGGGGTACGGATAGACCAGGGGTACGGGTAGACCAGGGGTACGGGTAGACCAGGGGTACGGGTAGACCAGGGGTACAGGTAGACCAGGGGTACGGGTAGACCAGGGGTACGGGTAGACCAGGGGTACGGATAGACCAGGGGTACGGTAGACCGGGGTACGGATGGACCAGGGGTACGGGTAGACCAGGGGTACAGGTAGACGAGGGGTACGGTAGATCAGTGGTAGGGATAGACATGGGTACGTGGTAGATGACGGGTACTGGTAGACCAAGAGCAGGGAGTCAATATGGCAGGAGTGGTGGTGTGGCGCGTCCCCCGGGGGACTCTGGGCACATCTCAACATGCTGAGGCTCTCCGCCGTCCCCATCATTCATCATGAGTATGGAGATGAGGAGCCCGCTACCTGCAAAACCGGACACCAACACATACCATGGCGATGGGACGATAAGGGTATGATGACACAATGTGGGAGGAGGGGGGTGTAGGTGGGAGGATGAGGGAGTGTAGGTGGGAGGATGAGGCGGGGTGTAAGTGGGAGGATGAGGCGGGTGTAAGTGGGAGGATATGGTCCGAGTAGGTGGCGTGGAACCTTATCAGGTGGCATGTGGGGAGAAAAGAGAGTAAATTATATAGGTGGTAGGATGGATGATGTAGAGATGGGTGAAGGTGGAGAGCTATACCCTACTGGGACCACCTTGGTCAAGACGCGTCCCTCGCCAACCCCAACACGGGCACCGCCTAGTTTGATCATTTATATACAATTACGTCACAGTTATTATTTACAGGGCACCTGCTGTAAACGCACCCATTAGTATGGAATGTACAATAATTCTGCGATGCCCCGCTGAATAATTCAGTGTATAGATATCCTTAATACAGCCGCGTGAAGAATCCGGCCATGAACCCATGCATAGGAATAGCCCACTCTCTATGTTATGGGCGTTTGTATTGGCTTCTGCCTCAGCTGAGGATAACATTCTGCTGGTGAGCTGGGGGATGCGCGCACCAGCACTCCTTAAGGGAAGCAGAGTAGAGGTTGAGGCGGTTCCAGTCACGGGGGTGAATACATTTTTGTGACAGTCCGGTGGTGATGGCGGGCACTGGCGGCCCGTGCCTCGCTACTGAGGTAGTGCCCTGTCAGGACAATGGCCTGCAGGTCGATGAGAAGCAATGTAGTTCTCTTATTTTTGTTCCGAGTCAATTTTTTCCTGTGCGTGTTGAAGTCTTAGTTTTAGCTTGTATTTGTGCTTCCGCCATTACGGTGGTTGTGACTTGTTATAAGCATTCAGGACCCGTGCGCTGCTGCTAGCCATGCTGTCATGCGTTGATGGAGTTTGGTTGTGAGGCGACGCCTGTATCTGACTCACAGTCATGACCTGATGACATCACCTGCTTACATCAATGATGCTGTGAGCTTCGCCGTCGAATCTCACAGACGCACCCCGAGCACATCGCTCGGGCGCAAGCAACATACCGTGCCATAGTAGCTGCCGGATAGAGGTGAATTTCGGGATCATTTCTACGGAGCCTGATGCCACACACGCACACAGCACGTTACGTCGCTGTGGACCCGAGGTGTCGCATGCCTCACCCGGCGACCCCAGCACAAGGCCACAACAACTCGCACCAGCCTCCTGAATCATTCATCGCGCGAACATATCTTAAAAGCATTAGATGAGAGTTACAGAGAGGAGCGAGGTGAGTACTGATTTACCGTCAACCTGGGCTTTCATATTGACAATTAGTCAATCTGTATCTTGCAGCAGTGAAAGCACACGTGGAGCCTGTGAACTAATGTGATACTGACAGCAGGCGGCTTCTCCGTTGCAGTTATTGCAAATGGGACCAACGGTGGCGGTAAAGAGCAGGATTAGCGGTTATGTGTACGGCAAGACAGCCTGAGGTGGTGTAGCGAAGCCAGAAGGGGTGGGGTGGGAGGGTGATGTGGTGTGGGTGGGTGGGGAGATGGTGCTGGTGAGCGCAGGTGATCACCAGGTAGCTCTCAGTTCCAGCTCTTGTGCCACTAATTGCCCCGTGTTACGCAGGTAGGCTGCGGCGGGGCGCGGTGCGGGGCCGTTCCGCTAGTTAGTAGTAAGGTGGGTGTCTGGGGGAGCCGCCATGCTTTATAATCTCTCACGGCCTGGCCGGTATAGTGCTCGCTTCAGGGTTTTATAACATAATTAACGTTCGGCTATAGCTTGTTCAACGTTGCTCATCGCTTATGCGGACTAAGCTTGTGTATTTCTAATTCCCTGTATGTACCTGAATGTGTATAGTTACGTATATGTTCGCCTGTGTATGTGTGTGCCGTCAGAGCGCACCCTTCTCCCAGTGGGTAGACGAATATTTAAGAGGGCGCGTGTGCTTGTAAGGGTGACCCTGGCTGACCTCGCCCCGACGTAGCGGTGGGTCGGCCAGATACAAACGCACGACCTCCGCGAATCACAAGCACACGCAAACGCACGCAGCTCCGTCGGAGTCCCTTTGCTGCCTTATTTAGCAAGCAAAAGCCATAACGCAGACCATGATGAATGCCTGCAGTGTCCAGACGCAGCCTCNAGGTGTAGGGAACAGGAGACCAGATACAAGGTATCATTTGGGAGATGAAATACTTCAAGAGTCAGAGCGAGAGAAAGACCTGGGGGTTGATATCACGCCAGACCTGTCCCCTGAAGCTCATATCAAGAGGATAACATAAGCGGCATATGCCAGGTTGGCTAACATAAGAACGGCCTTTAGAAACTTGTGTAAAGAATCATTCAGAACTTTGTATACCACATATGTCAGACCAATCTTGGAGTATGCAGCTCCAGTATGAAGTCCATATCTAGTCAAGCATATGACTAAACTGGAAAAGGTTCAAAGGTTTGCCTCCAGAATAGTACCGAGCTGAGAGGTATGAGCTACGAGGAGAAACTTCGGGAATTAAACCTCACGTCACTGGAAGACAGACGTTAGGAAAGACATGATCATTACATACAAGATTCTCAAAGGAATTGATAGGGTAGATAAAGACAGACTACTTAACACACGGGGCACACGCACTAGGAGACACAGGTGGAAATTGAGTGCTCAAATGATCCATACAGATATTAGAAATAACTTTTTTAGTGTCATAGTAGTTGACAAATGGAATGCATTAGGAAGTGAGTTGGTGGAGGCTGACTCCATACACACAGTTTCAAATGTAGATATGACAGAGGCGAATAGGCTCAGGAACCTGTATATCAGTTGATTGACAGTTCAGAGGCGGGACCAAAGAGCTAGAGCTCAACCTCCGCAAGCACAACTAGGTAATTTAACTAGGCAACTAGGTAAGTGTACAAACACACACACACACACACACACACACACACACACACACACACACACACCACACACACACACCAACACACACACACACGGGGCACACACCGTGTGCCCGTGACCTGGACAAGCTGCAGGAATGGTCGAACAAATGGCTGTTAGAGTTTAACCCAAGCAAATGTAATGTAATGAAGATAGGGGTAGGAAGCAGGAGACCAGATACAAGGTATCATTTGGGAGATGAAATACTTCAAGAGTCAGAGAGAGAGAAAGACCTGGGGGTTGATATCACGCCAGACCTGTCCCCTGAAGCTCATATCAAGAGGATAACATCAGCAGCATATGCCAGGTTGGCTAACATAAGAACGGCCTTTAGAAACTTGTGTAAGGAATCTTTCAGAACATTATATACCACATATGTCAGACCAATCCTGGAGTATGCGGCTCCAGCATGGAGTCCCTATCTAGTCAAGCATAAGACTAAACTGGAAAAGGTTCAAAGGTTTGCCACCAGACTAGTACCAGAGCTGAGAGGTATGAGCTACGAGGAGCGACTGCAGGAATTAAACCTCACTTCGTTGGAAGACAGAAGAGTTAGGGGGCACATGATC
>WNGS01167840.1:1391511-1406511 GCA_020271785.1 Procambarus virginalis | reverse complement strand
TTGAAGCATAAATGAGTTAGAGGCATCTATAAGAACATTTTCAGTGATGGAGTTGCAACCAGATGAATGATCATGAAGGCGATGGTTTTGAGACAAATCCTAAAGGTAATTTAACAATAAACACACGATGAGTTATGAGTTATGAAATGAGTTGTTGCCCTAAACAACTCACGGCTGTTCAGCTCAGGTGTCGAATCTCGAGCCTGCACGCACATTTAGGCGAGCAGATCTAGGAAAGTACACACACACACACACACACACACACACACACACACACACACACACACACACACACACTAGGACTAGGGGGACTTAGGGGCCTGGTAGCCTGGTGGATAGCGCGCAGGACTCGTAATTCTATGGCGCGGGTTCAATTCCTGCACCCGGCAGAAACAAATGGGCAAAGTTTCTTCCACCCTGAATGCCCCTGTTACCTAGCAGTAAATAGGTACCTGGGAGTTAGTCAGCTGTCACGGGCTGCTTCCTGGTGTGTGTGTGTGGGGGGGGGTGGAGGAAAAAAAAGTAGTTAGTAAACAGTTGATTGACAGTTGAGAGGCGGGCCGAAAGAGCAAAGCTCAACCCCCGCAAACACAACTAGGTGAATACACACACACCACCACCACCACCACTGACCGGGGTGTCAGCAAGGCGGACAGCCCGCCTGCTTTCATGACTCTCACTGTATTTCCCACGTCCATACTTCCCTTCACCTATGCCTCTCCTTCCTCTTTACCCCCCCCCCAAAAAAAAACCCTGACCAGGCTACCCTCTCCACCCCCCCCCCCACCCTATACCTCCACTACTAGCTCCACTCTCACAGTGTGACCACTCTTGACACCCTCCGCTCCCCTCTCCCTCTTGGGTGACTGTCTCTCCATCCCTTCCACCTCATTCCCTCCCACAGTTATTCTCTCCCCTGTCTCCTCATGTCTGCATTCTCTGTCATCGTCCTCTTCCTCAGCTTCCTTGTCTCTTTTCCACTCAGCCATCTGATTGTCGTCCCCTGCAGTACACTATCCTATTCTCCCTCTTATCTCCTGCCTCTTAAACATCCTTCCTACATTTATCCTCCATTTTTCAATCCATCCTCCTCATTGCCACCTCTTCCTCCTCATATTTATCTTTGTTCTTCTCCTCTGCTCTCTCACTTAATCTGACTTTTCTAATCCCTCCTTTCTCCTTCTCATTCCTCCCCTCCATCGTTGGCCAACCTACCAAGGAGCGCAACGGGCAATTCAATAAAGCAACCACGAGAAACCGCAAGATCTGATATACTGATGCTGATGGCATCCTTAACAAAGTGAATGAACCTAAATAAATGGCCTGTGAGACAGACCTTCATGTTATAACTATGGATGAGGCCAAAATTACTCAGCTAATTACTTAAACGGTATACCTCAGGGGGTTACCAGCTGAAAAGGAAAGAAATAAAATAGAAATGGAGGCGAAGAAACGCTTGTTCAATGGGGAATGGACTTTTGAGAAAGTTTTTTAAGGACAGGTGGAATGATAGTGGAAACGTTTGTTTATAAACTACAGACGAACACCAGGAAGCCCAGACAAGAACAATAAGAGTGGCAGAGTTGTAATATACATTAAACGATGGGCAGCAGCAATTGCTTACAAACTGAGAACAAAAATTATAATCGTGGGAAATTTCAATAACAGAAAAATGAGAACAAAAAACAGTTGTAACAGTGAACTAGAAAATATACTAGAATGAACATATGAGAACTAGAAAAACTTGAAAAAAAAACCCAAGCTCTTAGAACACCTTTTAAATCTGCCACACTATTTTACTAGAGAGTGAATTACCAAGCAGTTAGAAGACTGCTTCAGAACCTATATATAAGAAGGAACACAGATGGCATTAAACCACAGATCTTTATCACTAACATGTATGCCTATAAGATTTAAGAAATTAATCACGAGAATAACGGGGCTTCAACATGAATTCACGAAAGAAAAATCTTATTTGAAAAAAAAAACATTCCACTGTCAAGATATCAATGATATCTATAGCATATCAATGATCGTACAGTAAATATAAGGTTGACTGACTACATCTTCCTGGACTACCAGAGAGCATTCCACATTGTTCAACGTAGGAAACTTCTAAGCAAACTTTAGAAACAAGCTGGAGTAGCAGGAGCGTTTTGAACCTTGTGCTAGCATACCAGTCCAATAGAATGAAATGAGAAGCAGGGAGATTAGAAGGATCAGAATGGAGGGAAGAGGGAAGGGCCACAGGGCTCAGTTTTTGACACGGTCGGTTCACATAATTGACAAAACTGATTCCTCCGTGTCAGTGTTTGCTTGTATTGCAAAATGTATAACATGAATCGGAACTGATGACGATTGCGGAATGCTCCAGGTGGATCTAAACAAATGAAGAAAATGGTTTGAAAAATGGCTATTAGACTTTAATCTAGGTAAATGTAAGGTGATGATATTTTGGATAGGGTTGAGGAGGAGGCCACAGATATAGTATATGATGATGGAAGAGAAATTAACAGGACCCTAAACAAGGAAGTTTTAAAGACGTTCTACACCACCTATATCAGACCATCACTAGAATATGCAGCCCCAGAGACACAATCGCCACATAAAAATAAACAAATAACAAAGGTAAAGAACGACCAAAAGTTTCCAACAAGACTGGTCCCAGAACTTGGAAGACTGAGCTACGAGGAAAGGCTGAGGGAACTAGAGCTCACCACACTAGTAAAAAAAAAAAGAAACATGATTAGGACATGTAACATTCTTAAGAGGCCTTTAATAAGTTGACATTTTCATTTAAATTCCACTTAAATAAGAAAATAGCTCGGCCAGTATAACTAAATAGCACTTTAAGGGACTTGAGGACGGAGTTCAGGTGCGCTGATATTGAACCATCGCGAAATGAACGTCGGCAATTTTAGCAAAGGCATGAGGTAGCGGACATGGCGTAGTGGACATGGCGTAGTACGAGAAAATATAAGTGGAAACTAGAACCCTAAGCCATCGGTATGTAGAAAAATACTTCTTTAGTGTAAGAGCGACTGAAATATAGGGCCCATGAGCTGATTTTCGCTCGACAAGCACGTATAGGTGAGTGAGTGAGCACGCACGCATGTACGTACACACACACACACACACACACACACACACACACACACACACACACACACACACACACACACACACACACACACACACACACGCTCTCCAGGTATCTCTCCCGCCTGCGCTCAAGGGAGTACAGATTTAGGCTCTTTAGTCGGTCCCAGTAATTTAGATGTTTTATTGAGTGGATTCTAGCAGTGAAGGATCTCTGCACGCTCTCCAGGTCAGCAAGGTGGTATCCAAGAGTCAATGCTCGATCCTGCAAGCACAAATAGGTGAGTACACACACACACACACACACACACACACACACACACACACACACACACACACACACACACACACACACACACACACAGTAGTAGAGTAGAGTCCTACATGTCGATGTTTGCGGATGACGCAAAGTTGATGAGAAGAGTTGTGACAGATGAGGATTGCAGGATCCTCCAAGAGGACCTGAACAGGTTGCAGAGATGGTCAGAGAAATGGCTACTGGAGTTCAACACGAGCAAATGTAAAGTTATGGAAATGGGACTAGGAGATAGGAGACCAAAGGGACAGTACACCATGAAGGGGAACTGCCTACCTGTGACGACGCGAAAAAGAGACCTACCTTGAGGTGCTTCCGGGGCTCAGCGTCCCCGCGGCCCGGTCGTCGACCAGGCGTCCTGGTTGCTGGACTGATCAACCAGGCTGTTAGACGCGGCCGCTCGCAGCCTGACGTATGAGTCACAGCCTGGTTGATCAGGTATCCTTTGGAGGTGCTTATCCAGTTCTCTCTTGAACACTGTGAGGGGTTTGCCAGTTATGCCCCTTATGTGTAGCGGAAGCGTGTTGAACAGTCTCGGGCCTCTGATGTTGAAAGAGTTCTCTCTCAGAGTACCTGTTGCACCTCTGCTTTTCAACGGGGGTATTCTGCACATCCTGTCATGTCTTCTGGTCTCATGTGATGTTATTTCCGTGTGCAGGTTTGGGACCAGCCCCTCAATTATTTTCCACGTGTAAATTATTATGTATCTCTCCCGCCTGCGCTCAAGGGAGTACAGATTTAGGCTCTTTAGTCGGTCCCAGTAATTTAGATGTTTTATTGAGTGGATTCTAGCAGTGAAGGATCTCTGCACGCTCTCCAGGTCAGCAATTTCTCCAGCTTTGAAAGGGGCTGTCATTGTGCAGCAGTACTCCACTCTAGAGAGCACAAGCGTTTTGAAAAGTATCATCATCGGTATAGCATCTCTAGTGTGAAAAGTTCTTGTTATCCAACCTGTCATTTTTCTTGCAGTTGTGACGGCTACTTTATTGTGTTCTTTAAAGGTAAGGTCTTCCGACATGAGTACACCCAGATCCTTTACATTGCCTTTTCGTTCTATGTTATGATTTGCCTGAGTTTTGTACGTGGTTTCCGGGCGTGGGCGTGGACGTAACACCTAATCTATCTCCTGAAGCCCATATAAATAGGATAACGACAGCAGTGTACTCTACACTGGCAAAAGTTAGTACATCATTCAGAAACCTAAGTAAGGAGGCATTTAGGGTGCTTTACACTGCAATTACGTGAGGCCAGTCTTAGAGTTTGCCGCCCCATCATGGAGTCCCCACCTGAAGAAACACATAAGGAAACTGGAAAAGGTTCAGAAGTTTGCAGCGAGACTCGTCCCAGAGTTATGAGGGATGGGGTATGAGGAGCGCCTGAGGGAATTGTGTCTTACGACACTAGAAAGAAGAAGGGAGAGGAGGGATATGATAGGACCATATAAAATACTTATGGGACTGACAGAGTGGAAATAGATGAAATGGTCACACGGAATAGTAACAGAACGAGGGGACATGGGTGGAAGCTGGAAACTCAGATGAGTCACAGAGATGTTAGGAAGTTTTCCTTTAGCGTGAGAGTAGTGGGAAAATGGAATGCACTTAAGGAGCAGGTTGTGGAAGCAAATACTATTCATAATTTTAAAACTAGGTATGAGAGGGAAATGGGACAGGAGTCATTGCTGTAAACAACTGATGCTCGAAAGGCGGGATCCAAGAGTCAATGCTCGACCCTGCAGGCACAAATAAGTGAGTACAAATAGGTGAGTACACACACGCACACACCCAAGATGAAAACAGAGACTACAGGACGACCTGGACAAACTGGTGGAAAGGCCTAGAAAATGGCTACTAAAGTTTAACTCAGGAAAGTGTAACGTAATGAAATTAGGCTAAGGGAGCAGAAGGTTGAACACAAGGTACCATCTGGGAGGTGAAATCCTGCAAGAGTCGAATAGAGAGAAAGATCTGGGGGTTGATATCACACCGAACCTGTCCTCAGAGCCCCACATCAAAAGGATATCATCATCGGCATATGTTAGATTGGCCAACATAAGAACTACCTTTAGAAACTTGTGTAAGGAATCATTCAGAACCTTGTATACCACTTATGTCACACCAATCCTGGAGTATGCAGCTCCAGCTAGGAGTCCATACTTAGTTAAACACAAGATAAAGTTAGAGACGATTCA
Organism: Procambarus virginalis; assembly: GCA_020271785.1. Taxonomy (NCBI): domain Eukaryota; kingdom Metazoa; phylum Arthropoda; class Malacostraca; order Decapoda; family Cambaridae; genus Procambarus; species Procambarus virginalis. The sequence goes on along the minus strand of WNGS01167840.1, from coordinate 1,400,905 downwards.
GAGAAATGCCACCAGACTAGTCCCAGAAAGGAGAGGTATGAGCTACGAGGAAAGCAACGGGGGCTAAACCTCACGTCCCTGGAAGACAGAAGAGCAAGTGGAGACATGATCACCACCTAGAAAATTATCAGAAGAATTGACAGGGTGACAAAGACAAACTATTTAGGACGGGTGGAACAAGAACAAGGGGACACAAGGTGGAAACTTAGTACTCAAATGAGCCAAAGAGACATTAGAAAGAACTTTTTTCAGTGTCAGAGTAGTTAACAAGTAGAATGCATTAGGCAGTGATGTGGTGGAGGCTGACTCCATACATAGTTTCAAATGTTGATATGATAGAGCCCAGTAGGCTCAGGAATCTGTACATCAGTTGATTGACAGTTGAGAGGCGGGACCAAAGAACTAAAGCTCAACCACCCCCGCAAGCACAACAAGGTGAGCACACACACACTAGGGTGCCAGTGAGGCAGCAGGAGGCCTCAGCGGGCCAGCGGGGCCCTTCACTACCTACCATCACCCACGGGCACACGCTGAGAGAGTCTTCACTAGCTAATATCGTTTGTTCAGTGCTCTGCCCCCCTGTCAACTAGCACCTCCTTCCCCCTCCCAGACCCCCAGCCCCCCTCACGATCCCCACGACCCCCAGCCCCCCTCACGACCCCCACGACCCCCAGCCCCCCCCCCCCTCACGACCCCCACGACACCCAGCCCCCCCATACCCAGTCCCCCGACCACTGCAAGGAGTTACAACACCTTCCAGGCTCTCACTGACAGGAAGTAAGCGAAAGGATATTGCTTTAATAAAGTAAAAATATTTATGGAGTGTTTACAAGAGGGAGAATAACAGTGCTTTTAGTCCAGTGTTATGGTGAGGGCCCGCTCGCTCTTATTATTATTATAATTATTATTATCTCGATTATATGATATATATATATATATATATATATATATATATATATATATATATATATATATATATATATTATATATATATATATATATATATATATATATATATATATATATATATATATATGTATATATATATATACATATATATATATATATATATATATATATATATATATATATATATAATCACACATAAGCTCTGGTCATATGATGTTCTCAAATAACGGTGTGTCGCGTTGTCCCCCTTATATATACATGCTGTGATCTCTTATGTGAAGAACGAGAAAGATAATATTGAAAGACCAAAGACTAATGACTGTCTCTCAAGAAATAAATCTTAGCAAGCATGGCGGGTGTTATTAGAACAATTAAAGTTCAAGCTGAAGCCTCACGATTGTCATGGGTGATTCCTCACAGCCCCGGAATATATATATGCAAGTTTCCAGAGATAAATATTCAACACTAAAGAACAGTGTTGAATATTTGAACACTGATTCAACAGCGTTGAATATACAGGGAGAGATGAGACACTCACACACCTGTCTAGCTTTGTCTGTGTGACCTATTGACATCTTGGTCTTTCTCCAGATGGTAAACACAAGATGCACGCTGCAAGCTTCTCTGTGGTGGAGAAAGGTGAAAACAACTATCAAATTTTATTTATGATAACATCTAATTGAAAGTTTCCTCTCCTAACCTTACCGAGTAAGCCAGACGTCTCAAATAGAAAACGGGACAGTACATCACTTTCGTGAGCCGATTTCATTTCAAATTACGTCCATTTTTGGCCATAGCGTGCATACGAGCGAAAAGCGACGTTACTTTTAAAAGGGCGGGTTTCCCTGTCAGCCTTAGACATAGGGGTGTGTGAAGCTCTTAAAGAGTACGACTCTGTGTGCCTTACAGGTTCTCTCTCCCAGCGGTAGTTATAGGTACCGCTCTACTTGTTCCCGTTCCAAAGAATTGCCGAGATTCTGTGTCCTCCTCTGATAACTAAAGAACTATTACGGTACACTGTTAAAATATATTATTTTAGCAATATACTCATTGGTTTTCTTGCTGACAAACAAAGCACTTCTGACTTTAGATTTGTATATACAAAACTGGCCTCGTGTCCATACCTGCTGCCTGGCCTCGTGTCTACACCTACACCTGCTGCCTGGCCTCGTGTCTACACCTACACTTGCTGCCTGGCCTCGTGTCCACACCTACACCTGCTGCCTGGCCTCGTGTCCACACCTACACCTGCTGCCTGGCCTCGTGTCCACATCTACACCTGCTGCCTGGCCTCGTGTCTACACCTACACCTGCTGCCTGGCCTCGTGTCTACACTTACACCTGCTGCCTGGCCTCTTGTCCACACCTACACCTGCTGCCTGTCTAACATTTTAATGATATACTCATATTAATATCCTAACTTATATCTTACAATTATATTTATGATATATGTTCCTTGTAATTCACATGTAATGCAAGCAATTGTTTAGTGTATAAAGTGATTCAATATTTAGTCCATAAATTCATGGTTTTTTTTTCTAGTCTATGTAAGTCTGATAATTCAAGTTGATGTTTTGTTTGGCCAATATACGTCGTCACTTAAGTTGTTATCTATATGCTATTAAACTGATGTCTCATAACTTGCTTACATCTTTACACCTCTTGCGGCCCAGCAAGATTTGTAGAGCTTTTCATAATTAAAGCAACTAACTTATTGTCTAGCTTGGCAGCAAGCTTAGCATCTAGCCTAGCATCTACCTGAACATCTACCCGAGCATCTACCTTAGCATCTACCATAGCATCTACCTGAGCATCTACCGTAGCATCTACCGTAGCATCTACCGTAGCATCTACCATAGCATCTACCGTAGCATCTACCATAGCATCTAACTTAGCATCTACCTTATCCTTCACCGTAGCATCTACCTGAGCATCTACCAGAGCATCTACCGTAGCCTCTACCTTAGCCTCTACCTTAGCATCTACCATAGCATCTACCATAGCATCTAGTCCAATTTGACTGTAAATTCATATCATATTGAGTCCATGTAAATCTCATCACTCACACCAATTTATTGTCACAACTCAAATTGTAAACAATGTGTTAGTAATTTGACGTCTCAAAATATAATTTGCGTTTACGGCTGTGCGAGTAATGACACTTAAGAGTGATGGAGACAACATATTGCTGAGTATTTCCCCATCATTCTACCAGCAAAGCATTGAGCACTGATCCAATTTCGCTGCCAGCTACGTAATGGCGAGTGTTTAACTCCTTACACTGCTACTAATGTCTACTCTCCTCCTCCTCCTCCTCCCTGGCCCCCAGTACCACAGGGCCGTATCTTCGTCCTTGATCAAACGCCACACCGCAAAACCCTAATTATCTACATGGGGAAGTATACAACCTCTGTTTACTGTGTATTTACATCGCTCAACAATGCCGCAAATTAATTTTCCCTTCGATGCTTCCCGCAGTCTTATCGGAGGAGGGATAGACACTCGCCAGATAGAAAACAATTGAGGTTTAATAACTTCTTGTGGATGAGACAGAGGGCGCTGCCGCTGACAGACTTATGGGGCTGGAGCTGGCTGGGCCTGGAGAGTGTGTGTGGAGTGAGATATGGAGGGAGAGTGAATGTGGGGTTGTTCGCTCCCTACAGTACACACGTCAACAGCACATACTCGTGCTACGGGTAATAGGTAAGGTTGAGCCCGGGTCATAACATGGCGAGAGGTGGAAGGTGTTGTCAACAAGAGCAGTGTGTCACCTGCCGAGTCCACCTGCATCTGTCATGTGAATTATTTCCCGTTAGAGTGGTGCATACAGGCGGTGTTGAGCTGCAGTAGGTGCTCTCACCCGGGTGCCCGAGCCCTCTCACCCGGGGTGCCCGAGCCCTCTCACCCGGGTGCCCGAGCCCTCTCACCCGGGGTGCCCGAGCCCTCTCACCCGGGGTGCCCGAGCCCTCTCACCCGGGGTGCCCGAGCCCTCTCACCCGGGGTGCCCGAGCCCTCTCACCCGGGGTGCCCGAGCCCTCTCACCCGGGGTGCCCGAGCCCTCTCACCCGGGGTGCCCGAGCCCTCTCACCCGGGGTGCCCGAGGCCCTCTCACCCGGGGTGCCCGAGGCCCTCTCACCCGGGGTGCCTGAGCCCTCTCACCCGCGGTGCCCGGGGCACTCTCACCCGCGGTGCCCGGGGCACTCTCACCCGCGGTGCCCAGGGCACTCTCACCCGCGGTGCCCAGGGCACTCTCACCCGGGGTGCCCGGGGCACTCTCACCAGAGTGCATCATCTTACCCAATACATCAACCATTATTAATTTATAATCACCGCTGGTAAATGACGTTGAATATCCAGTTCATTCTTCACCCCGTGGGGGCGTCCTCAGCACAGGAGGCAGCTACACCTTCACCCCGTGGGAGCGTCCTCAGCACAGGAGGCAGCTACACCTTCACCCCGTGGGGGCGTCCTCAGCACAGGAGGCAGCTACACCTTCACCCCGTGGGGGCGTCCTCAGCACAGGAGGCAGCTACACCTTCACCCCGTGGGGGCGTCCTCAGCACAGGAGGCAGCTACACCTTCACCCCGTGGGGGCGTCCTCAGCACAGGCAGCAGCTACACCTTCACCCCGTGGGGGCGTCCTCAACACAGGAGGCAGCTACACCTTCACCCCGTGGGGGCGTCCTCAGCACAGGAGGCAGCTACACCTTCACCCCGTGGGGGCGTCCTCAACACAGGCAGCAGCTACACCTTCACCCCGTGGGGACGTCCTCAACACAGGTGGCAGCTACACCTTCACCCCGTGGGGGCGTCCTCAGCACAGGAGGCAGCTACACCTTCGCCCCGTGGGGGCGTCCTCAACACAGGCAGCAGCTACACCTTCACCCCGTGGGGGCGTCCTCAGCACAGGTGGCAGCTACACCTTCACCCCGTGGGGGCGTCCTCAACACAGGCAGCAGCTACACCTTCACCCCGTGGGGGCGTCCTCAGCACAGGCAGCAGCTACACCTTCACCCCGTGGGGGCGTCCTCAACACAGGCAGCAGCTACACCTTCACCCCGTGGGGCGTCCTCAGCACAGGCAGCAGCTACACCTTCACCCCGTGGGGGCGTCCTCAACACAGGCAGCAGCTACACCTTCACCCCGTGGGAGCGTCCTCAACACAGGCAGCAGCTACACCTTCACCCCGTGGGGGCGTCCTCAGCACAGGAGGCAGCTACACCTTCACCCCGTGGGGGCGTCCTCAGCACAGGAGGCAGCTACACCTTCACCCCGTGGGGGCGTCCTCAACACAGGCAGCAGCTACACCTTCACCCCGTGGGGGCGTCCTCAGCACAGGAGGCAGCTACACCTTCACCCCGTGGGGGCGTCCTCAGCACAGGAGGCAGCTACACCTTCACCCCGTGGGGGCGTCCTCAGCACAGGAGGCAGCTACACCTTCACCCCGTGGGGGCGTCCTCAGCACAGGAGGCAGCTACACCTTCACCCCGTGGGGGCGTCCTCAACACAGGCAGCAGCTACACCTTCACCCCGTGGGGGCGTCCTCAGCACAGGAGGCAGCTACACCTTCACCCCGTGGGGGCGTCCTCAGCATAGGAGGCAGCTACACCTTCACCCCGTGGGGGCGTCCTCAACACAGGCAGCAGCTACACCTTCACCCCGTGGGGGCGTCCTCAGCACAGGAGGCAGCTACACCTTCACCCCGTGGGGGCGTCCTCAACACAGGAGGCAGCTACACCTTCACCCCGTGGGGGCGTCCTCAACACAGGAGGCAGCTACACCTTCACCCCGTGGGGGCGTCCTCAACACAGGAGGCAGCTACACCTTCACCCCGTGGGGGCGTCCTCAACACAGGAGGCAGCTACACCTTCACCCCGTGGGGGCGTCCTCAACACAGGAGGCAGCTACACCTTCACCCCGTGGGGGCGTCCTCAACACAGGAGGCAGCTGCCGGGGAGACATAGTGGCCACTAATTATGGCCCATAACTAAGCGGTTACCAAACAAGGGTCTGTTGATTATTTTGATAACTTACATGGTGGGTTAGCAAGTTGTTAGTGCATCCTGCTCCCGCTCTGCCTATCTCTCCTCTTAAAACTATAAGAAATATATTGCAGTTTAGATCCTTGTCTTGTGAGCTGGAGGACTGGCGACGCCAACCGTGCGTCGGGTGGGCGTTACTGGGTCAACTGACAAATAACGAAACGATGAGACGCCAACGCACGTCGGGAGGGCGTTCGTTAATTGTCGCGCATGTGTAAGGGGGTTTGACCATGGCCTCAAGCGGCGCTGCAGGGCACCTGCTCTATGTATATTCGTCCTTCCTGCTGGGGGTGTTGTGTTCCCGGAGCCAGCGCTTCCGTCTTGGGTGCGACACCGCCAGCACACTTCCGCCACCCCTTTCCTTGTACCACAACTCGGGTACCACAACCACCACAGCCTCAGCTCCAGTACCAGTCGTCGGAACCACCTACATACACTAGTATCCCCCCCCCCTGCCCTCACCAACCATTCCACCTCCACAATCACCGTCCTAGCCCCCACACGAGGCGTTATAATCTACCGTAACTACCACCATAACCATCTACTTCACTGCCCTCCCCACTACAACTAGTCTCCCCACTTCACTAATCACCGACACAGGCAATGATGAACAACCTAGCTGAGATTCTACATAGTTGTGGCCTAACCCGGGGGCAGCCCCGAGCAGGGATGCACCTTATTGTGTTCTCAGCAGGTCCCCAGCGTGAGACACAGTGGGGGTCGCAGGCGGCGGCCCAGCAGGACACCAGCAGCCAGGCCAGGCCAACCACACCACCCACCACACTCCCTACCTTAATGGGCCGTACAGTACGTGAGCTATTGGTTCACTCCCTTCCCCTTGCTGCTTCGTTGTGTTCTCCACTAAACTGTGTTCAGGTCCGGACTCTTAACTGTCTTCTGGACCACGCTGTAAACTGTATCCTAGTCCTCTCTGTGAACTGTCTTCTGGTTCACCTAACGAATCCAATCTAGCGCGACCCGCTTCAGCCTAACTTAATATATACAATATAAACAATGTACAAGAAGCCGTGTGCGACTCAGCTGTGTATGATTTGGTCCTAGCTCTCAATGTCCTTTGTTTCCATTCAGTATTTTTAGTTTTCAAAAGAGTTTCCGAGCGCCATGGGAGAACAGAGATGTATGTAGGGGTAGGATGTTTTTTTACCTCCCTAGAGCCATATATAGAATGTTGTATTAAAGGTAGGGCGTCTCCTAGCTCCTTAAAGCCGTATAGAGATGTTGTGTCTAGGGTGGAGTGTTTTCTAGCTCCCTAGAGCCGTATAGAGTCACAGTGCCAAGTCGGGAATCATCCCCAGAGAGATGAGGTGTGTGTGTGTCCACCGCTGTAACACAATCCCCCCTCCGGTAGTCAGGTAGCTGAAGGAACCCCCTACAAGAGGAAAGACAACGCTCCTAGTCTTTGAAATAGGCGAATGGGTTATTGTAATTATATCAGGAATCCCGGTAATGTTGGTGTAATAGACTTCCAGCTGCCCCCATAGTGCGCAGGCGCGGTGGGGGAGGAACCCGACCAATTTTGGCGCGGACAGATTAAATGCTCACCGGTAAATATGTATGCGATCTTTTGTTTCTCGGCGTAACGACTTGTGGATGTAGATGAATGCTCGCCTTCTGAAATATAAATTGTCTTTTGAGTCGTAGCAAAGACGATGAGACCTTGAATTGTTTGTGGGTATTGGTATGCGCTGACCTTTTGGCCTATTTCGTGGGATGTTTCAGATAGGGAAAACTAGCAGCAGCAACACTATTATTGTTTGGTTCTTTATTTGTATAAGTGAAGGCAGTGTTGGGTTTCACGTCTCAAATAGAGAGATTTTTTCAGTAAACATCACCTATGGAACAGAAGCTTTGTGCATAATTTCATGAACGAAAACGGCATAATTACTGCAATGAGAACTCACTTATTCATGTCCGTTGTCAGAGAGATGAATTTACTTATGTAATGTGGTGATTATCTCGATAGATTGTCACAGCAGTCGAGCACAACAACAACAAAAAAAGTGGGCTGATTGCATCATTCTGAACTACCGGAAAGTCTTTGACACAGTTTAGCTACGGAACACATTCTTCACGCCCATAATCCCACGCTCACCTCCCATCCAGTCTCCATCGTATTTCTAATGCATGTCAACGGCCTAACGGATAAAACTGGCGCCTTTGTCTGTATAAAAGAGAATAACGGTGGAGACATCTCCCGTCACGCAGGGTGCAGTCGCACCTCCACAGATCTCCAGTATCAGCCAATGATACTGGTAATGGCTCAAAGGGGCCACAACTTACTGGCTATTCATGCCCGTGCCACCTTTTGGGTGGCTTATCCAGAGAGAATATATATGTTTATCAAAGGTTGAACGCCAGACGCTTGGGGATAGCCTTCCCAACTTTGCAGGTTGATCGGTCAAGGGCAAGACATGAAAAGGGGTGGGACAAGCTCGACGAAATTGGTGAAAGGTGGTTAGCAAAATCCCTAGAATTTCGTCGCTGTCATTTATGGGTTTGGCCCATAAACCGAACTACGGCACGATCTCCCGCACTACATCACTGAATGCCCAGTTATTAGACCTTTCAGACCAGTTGGCATGAGGTACCTGGAGCTTTGCAATTACTTTATTCACTCTCGTATTCTTGAAGATATCCTCACAGTGTACCCAAAATTTGCCAGTGCAGGCTACTAAACATATGGCCCTGTATGACTAACCATCCTGCGAGATGGGGACCTTTATTACCACTGCTACCTTATTCAATCTTGTGTTGATGATATCCTCAAAATGCATCTGGAATCTGCCAGTGCAGACTGCTTATCACATGCCTGTATGACTAACCATCCTGTGTGATGGGGATTTTCTAGCATCAACTAGTTAGCTTTTTTGACACATTGCACTCCACTTCATATGGTCTAGGGTAGCTGCACTAATGCAGATGTACCTAAGGAATAATAAAAAAAAAAAAATTTGGCCCATAAAAAAAAAGTTGCTAAAACCACTGACAACACTTAATGGTATGAATATTGGTATCCATATTAAATATGCTAGATTATTCTATATGATGTTTGTTAGATCTCTCGTTGATTATAATGCTATGCACTTAATTATCTTCCCCGCCTCTGTGTTGGACAAACTTGAGTAGTACAGAATGAAGCCATGAGATAATTCTTGGTGCCCCAGATGCACAAGAATCATCACCATGAGGGAAGAACTGAAGCTTCCAACCATACTAGAGAGAATCATGCAAGTCAACACCACCTTTTGCCTTAAAGTCATGAGAGACCCGACATCTCTTACATTGCTCAAAGACAAATTATTTAATGCTGTTAACACCTTATTGACTGGTGCCGACATACCAACTCACTCCTTTTATGATAAATGACTGAGCAAAAAATGCCTACAATCTCATTTAACTCAACATTCCTTTTAAGTGAAATC
>WNGS01167840.1:1347943-1367946 GCA_020271785.1 Procambarus virginalis | reverse complement strand
GGAGTCAGCAAGCCGTTGAGTCACTTTGTCAGTCTGTACGTAGCTGTGGGTATCTGGCTGATGATTGGCCGAAGTGGGTTTCCAGGCTTATGTGTCTTGACATTTCTACATGCGCATCCAGGTTTGTATTCTCCAATAATCTTTGGCAGGTGGAGTCCTAATTTCTTGGCGTTCACAGTTTTGATCAATTTGTTGACTTTTGCTTTCAATTCGGCTGTAGTGTCCTTCGTTACCCTTTGGAATTAAGTTTGGTCAGAGAGAATGAGGTTCATTTTCGCCAGATATTCGTCCTTTTTAAGAATGACTGGCTGACATCACAAATGTCACGTATTGCTGGCTGACGTCAAACACGTCACTTAGAGCTGGCTGACGTCACATATATCACGTGGAGCTGGCTGACGTCACACATGTCACGTCAGCCCAGTAATAATATTACTATATTTCATAGTTTAATAACAGAGGAATTTTCCGCATAACAACTCACTTACAGTAGAAATAATTAGTGATGAGTCTTATAAGCCTAACAGAGGACGAAACCTAAGAGCTGTATATTACTATATATATATATATATATATATATATATATATATATATATATATATATATATATATATATATATATATATATATATATATATATATATATATATATATATATATATATATATATATACGTTGTCTGGGAGTTAAATACCCCAGAATTCCCACCTCTTTTGGGGCTCTGAGTGTAGTGCAGTGGATATAAGTGCGTACCTGCCATCTTGGTACCTGCCATCTAGTGATATATATATATATATATATATATATATATATATATATATATATATATATATATATATATATATTTATATATATATATATACAAAGCAGTAGCAGCTCCCCATGCAGGTGATTTCCTATTAGCAATCCCAATGTCAGCAACCGGCACCCGTCTCACACCGCAGGCCCTCTGAATTGCCGTGGCTCTCCGTCTCGCTGCCCCAATCCACACCAAATACAGGTGTATTTGCTGCGAGGCAGAGGCCGACAGGTACGGACGGCATGGTCTTCTCTACCAAAGGACAGGAGGATGGCATGCAAGACACGGCGAGGTCAATGACATTATTAAGAGAAGCCTTACCACAGCCGTCTGTCCAGCAGAGAGAGAGCCCCGCTACCTAATGTCCCGCAACTCTAATGAGCCTGTCGGTCGCCCAGATGGAATCACGGTGAACCCCTGGAAGAATGGTAGACAGTTGGTGTGGGACTACACTTGCGTCTCAACTTTAGCCAATACCTATGTTGACTTCAGTGCTACTCAAGCAGGTGAAGCTGCCAATCACCGGGAAACAGCCAAGTCACGTAAATACAGAGACCTTGAGCACCACTACAATTTTGTCCCCATTGCCTCAGAGACACTTGGTGCCTGGGGTAAAAGTGCTGCTAGCTTTTTGAAGGAGTTGGGGTCTAAGCTAATCGAAACAACTAGAGACCCTAGAGCTGCCAGTTTTCTTTTTCAGCGCCTCAGTGTGGCAATCCAGAGAGGAAATGCTCACTGCATCCATGGTTCCTGCTCGCCATCTGAGGAGCTGGAGGAGCTTTTCAACTTGTGACAAGCAGCCTTGTAACATGCATGTAATCAATATTGTAACTTTTTTGTGTAATGACATTTTCAAATAAAGTTAGATAAGTATACACACATACCAAAAGAATAGGGGTGGTAGGAGAAGAAAATATCAAAGTGTTCAGTGAGGATCCACAAGGTCTTCTCTGAGTACTCTTTATTTTCTTCTCCGAGGCTATGGGTCCCTACACTTGCACCAGAGGTGGTACCCCTTCTAGGTTATATATGTTATATATATATATATATATATATATATATATATATATATATATATATATATATATATATATATATATATATATATATATTAGGTAGTTTTTTTATGTTATAATTTGAAATATTTCCCACAGACATTCTGTATGTCCTTATGGATATCTATTTATCCAACTATCTACCTATCAATCTAGCAATTTATGAATCCATCTATTTTCCATCTGTTCGTCCATCTATCTATTCATCTAACTGAGCCTCTAACTGTCCATCTATCTATACAACATTTGATTAAATTATCTATTGCTCCATAAATCTAGCTATTTATCTCCCCTATTATCAATTTGTTCATCCATCTGTCCATACTTCTATCCATCTACCGATCCATCTATCTATCCATTATTTCAACCATCTATCGCTATCAATCCATTCATTTATCAATATATCTATCTGTATATTTACCTGTCCATCTATGTATCCATCAATATATAGATGGATGAAGATAGATGGATTATGTATCTATCCAAACATAATCAATCCAACCACTATTTTTTCTATCAATATATATCTATCCTCTATCCATCCATGTTTATATCCATCTATCTATCCAATAATCCATCCATCTGTCCCTCAGTATCCAGCTACTCATCTCACTTTCATATTTACTCTAGGAAACATTTTCTCGTTTTTAAAACGTGATAAAAAACATATTTTATTGTTTTTTTATTTTTTAAATTACATTTTATACACTTGTCTTGAGAATGTGTAAAGACGAGTATAAAACTTGAGGTAATAATGCTTTAATTAAACGTGTTTTAAATGCTATGATATAGGGTTTATAAGCAAAGGTTTTTAAAACGTTAATTCTAATTATTAATTATTGCAATAATTATATTTATTGCATTTAAAAAGATTAAGACAGACAGGGAGAAAAGGAGAGAGAGATGCAGAGACACATGGAAGGACCGAGGAGAGGAACAATTGGCTAGAGACAGAAAGAGATACGAAATAAAGAGAGAGAGAGAGAGAGAGTAGAAAGAGTGAGAGATGGTGAGAGAGAAAAGAGAGAGAGAGAAGAAAGAGAGAGAGAAAGAAAGAGGGGAAGCAAAGGGCTAGAGACAGAAAGAGAAGCAGACAAGAGAAAAAGGAGAAAGAAGACATTAGAGAGAGAGAGAAAGAGAGAGAGAGAGAGAAAGGAGAGACAGAAACAAAGAGAGTAGGAGAGAGACAAAGATAATTGCAGAATCAGCGGCAGAGATGAACAAAAGACAAAGAGTCAGAAATATAAGTGGACAGTGAGAGAGAAGGGAGGAGACAGAGACAGTGAGAGAGAAGGATAGAGACTGAGAAAGAGAGACAAGGAGAGAAACGATCACAGATGTTGGGGATTTTACTCCAACATGTAATATCCTTCATAAATTCATGAGGACCATAAACAATTTTATGGGCTGTGAGACCTGTGACCTATGGATCTTATAATAATAAATTTAATAATTAATTCAAAAAGAATTTGGAGAAGTGGACTGTAAAGACTTCTATTTAAAGAGGAGTAATTCCCTTACACATCTTTTGGGAGGGGTAAATTCTATAATGTTAATTTACATATAATATAGAAATAATATTTTCATGAATAAATCAGAAATAATTAATGCATGGGTTAGTATGGTAACTACTAAATTGAAAAATTTGGAGGCTTAGTTGCCAAAGTTGAATGGAGAATACGTCCAACTGCTCTATGACCCGTTTAATCCTTTCAGTGCCTGTTATCTCGGCGACACGTGATTCCACGGGATGAAGTATGCTTCCCTTGTAGCTAGCTACACGCTGAAATATTAATATCATCTTATTTCCACCTAAGAGTATATATTTATGCGTTTATTACTCATGAAATTAGAGTGGATTCGGGAAAAATAATTACACTCAAGGGAGTTATTAGGTTTGTATGCAGCATAACGACAATGCACTCTACATACACATATAGAATAATGACTAAAATAATATATTAGGGGAACTCAGCCTTACCGGATGCGGTATCTGTAAAAAGTTGAAGCTTTCGAATTGGTCTGAAGCCCATTAATGCATATATATATATATATATATATATATATATATATATATATATATATATATATATATATATATATATATATATATATATATAGGGGTACCACCTCTGGTGCAATTGCAGGGACCCACATCCTCGAAGAAGAAAACAAAGAGCATTCAGAGAAGATCTTATGGATTCTCACTGAATACTTTATTCTTTTCTTCTCCTACCACCCCTATTATTTTTTTGTATGTTTTGTTTTATTTTATTGCAATGCTACAGTTTACAGAGAACACACACACACACACAAATATATAACAAGTAAACAATCAGCGTTCGAAGACCTCGTCCAGCTCCTCGGAGGTTGGGTGCGTACCCAGGATACAGCAAGCATTTCCCCTCTGAACTGCGACACTGAGGCGCTGGAACAGGAAACTGGCTGCTCGTGGGTCTCTAGTTTTCCCAATGAGTTCCTCACCAACCTCCTTTAAAAACTTGAGTGCACATTTACCCCAGGCGCCCAGAGTCTCAGAGCCTATCGGCACGAACCTGTAACAACGTCTTAGTTCTCTGTACTTGTGGATTTTCTGGGTCTCCCTGAAGGTGGCTGCCCCACCTCCCTCCGCTGAGCTGTAACGTAAATAGGTATCAGCCAATGTAGATGCACAGGTGTAATCCCATACGACCTGTTTACCTTCCCTCCATGGCTGCAGGGTGACTCCATCTGGGCGTTTTTGGCTGTTGTCAGGTCTGCACAACTGGGGTTCCCTTTGTGCTGGACACCCAGCTGTAGCCAAACTTCTCTTGATGATGTCATTGACTGCCTCGTGCCTGGCAATCTTTCCCTGTGTCTTACGACAGATGAGACCATGGCTGCCGTATTGGTCTGCCCGTGCCTGGCCGCAAATACACCGGTGCTCGGTGGAGATAGGGGCGGCAAGGCGCAGAGCAACACCAATACTTAGGGCTCGATGGTCCAGGCGGGTGCCCAAGGCGGAATTAGGGACTGCCAACAGGAAGTCCCCAGCATGGGGGGCTTGCACAGCTAGGAGACGCGCTCTGTCCTTCTGAGAAGCTACGTCCAGCAATGCTTTGGCGATGTTCTCCACTATGGGGCTATCCCATTTGGCCTGTTTACCGTCGTTTGGACAAGTTGGTCGGGTGTGTGAATTGGCGAGTGTGTCCCACCGACCAGCTCCTTCCACAAATTTGGGATCACGAATCCCAATGGAATTCCTTAGGTATTCTGGTAGTATTTCCTTCACTAATTCACTTGTAGCACAGGTCGAGGATAAGAATGCCGGCAATGCTAACTGTGTCGCCTTGCGAATACCTATACCCCCGAGTCTAACTGGGAGTGTTGCTTGGTCCCACTGGTCATCGTGCAGGGAGAGGTTTAACACTTTCATAGTTATTGTCTTTAGGAGTGAGTCGTATTCTGTTAATTTTGGGCTGTCAAAGGAAGGAGCACACCTGAGGAAATAGGTAAGTCTGGGCAAGGCCAGGCACCTTGTAAGAAGGTACAAAGCATCGTGAGCATCCAAAGCCCCTATTCGCGCCTCCATCCTCCTTAGGTCTTTAATCTTTTCTTCGAGGACTACCTCAATGGCGTTCGAGCCCAGAGGTGCCCCTAGCAGCACACTGTCGGTGGGAGCGATCACTTGGGCTCCTGGCAATAAGATTTGTACTGCATCTATGATTGGTTGGCTGGACGAGATGATTTCACACTTTGATTGATTTAGTGTAAGGCCTAACTCCTCTCCCCTAGATTTCACTAGCTGAAGATCTCCTAGTAGGGATTCCTGTGTCCCTGCCAGGGTGCCATCGTCCAGGAACCAGATGTTGAATTCGCTGGACAACCTACTTGTGACCTCCTTAGCTGCCATGCAGAAAAGAAAAGGGGCAAGTGGGTCTCCCTGCTGGACACCTTCTGCGGAAACAACTTCATGTTCCCCAAACAACAGTGTCGATTCCCTACTGTACCCTGCTGAGACGAAAGGAAGTAGACAAGGAAAGCTGGTTCGAACTGCTTCCAGTACCACATCCCTTTTTACCTGGTTGAAGGCATTTTTAAAGTCTAATTTAATTAATGCCTTATTTTCTGGGAGGTCCTTGACATAGGCTCGTGCTGCATGAGCTGCTGCTTCACAGCCATGGGGGACACCAAAACCTAGTTGATGGGGTCGAAGCATCGTTGCAGCGTCTATGCTGATTTTTCTGACAGCTCCCCTAGCACCAAGGCGCCGAAGTGTGTTGCCCACGGCAATGGGTCTGACTCCACCATCCTTCTTCTTAAGGGCACAAAGGGATGCTCCGAAGAAGAAGGGTTTAATTGTATCTGGGATCAACCCGGAGAGACAGTCGTTGACAAACTTCGTGATCTCTGACAGTAGTGTCTCGGCAACTTCGCCGAGAACTGGGTTTGTCACCTCCTTGAGGTGCTGAGGTCTTACTCCAGTGTATCCCCCTGCTGAGCCTGGTGGAAATGACATGATGGCTTTGTATACCTCTGATGCTTGGAGGAATAGAGGTCCCATGTCTGGGTCATTTGTGTCCCGAGCAGTGGGTTCCCATGGTACTCTGGGAGGGTGCTTCTCTCTCAGTGAGTCGGCAGTTGCTGTATCTCTAGGGGCGATTGTTTCTTCGCTGGTAAGTAATCTAATTGCCCCTACTGTGTTGCCCTCTTAAATTTTCTTGGTCACTTGTGTTCCAAGCTTAAAATTATCATTGGAATTCTTGGGTCTTCCACGACGGTTTTTGCGTTGAGGAGGGATGGGGATCAAGTTGTCAGCTCTGGGGAAATTATTTATTGCCCTTGTGACTGATGAGGCTAGTGACTGATGACTGATGAGGCTATATATATATATATATATATATATATATATATATATATATATATATATATATATATATATATATATCACTAAGAACTCTTTGACCCGGCCAGGATTCGAACCCATGACGTCCAGGATCACCCCTAAACGTACACAGTACCGTGACCACCGCACCAATGATCGTCTTATAAGGATTGGTCAGTCTTGGTGCTTATTAACTAAGCTCCCAGACTGATCAACCCCCGACGACACTCATGGATCCATTTGGGTACAGTTTTTCATCAAATTCTGGCGCATGCACGGGCCGCACTGAGTCTAACATGTGTGAGAAAGCTGCATGAACGCGCAAGCCATATATCACTAAGATATATGGTAAATAAGATATATATATATATATATATATATATATATATATATATATATATATATATATATATATATATATATATATATCTTTAGAACACTTTCCCACCAGGAGACTCGAACCCTAGCCAGCACAGAAGCCTTCCAGCAACTGGCATAACAGGTAATGCCTTAACCCACTGCACCATGCTCATGTAACAAACTAGGCTTGTAAGAATTATCTAGAATGTTTTATCTATACAAGGGAGAATGGGAGACCCGCACGTCGACCCGGGAGCATCCCCCAGGGAATTAGCGGTGAAAATAACTTGATGCCTTTGTTCAGTCTCGCATAATGAATCATTCTGTAATATTCACTTATTTAGAGAAATTAGCCTTCATTCATTTTGCATTCAAATTGTATTGTATAGTATTACTGTTTATAATATCAAGAGTATATTAATTATTAGGAGAATGAGTTTTAAGTCACCTTCAGTGACGTCACAAGGTCAGGACTACTTTATTGCGGAGTGACCTAGAGCGGTCATAGGTCACCAGTTGCCATGTCCTCTATTTTTCTGAAAGGTCAAATAGCTATTTGGTAATTGGGAATAACTTGTCTTAAGATGCTTAAATAATTTAATTTCAGTTACAATAGTCAATCAATCTGGATAATTCAGTACGACAGAGGTTAATTGTTATAACTTAAGCCTGGCAAAGTAACTTAGATATTAGCGGAAGAATACAGATCTAGGCGTCTGGGTAGAGGAGCAGGGAGAGAGATCAGTGTGGTTTCAGAAGCAGCTGGGAGAGGTCCCCCCCATCTCATCTCTTCCCCAAGGCAACACAACATCTAGCTGCCTATAGAAGGTAAAAGTTGCTTGGAGTTTCTTAGGAATAGTCAACTCATTGCCGTTAAATATTCAGTCAAGGAGTGTTCAAGTTAGGGAGTGCCAACTATTTAGATCTTGCTTAGTTTTTGAATAAATTAATTAGTTATTAATGTGCACTTTTATTATTTCCATTTTCTTTTTGTATTTTTGTGAAATTGTCCTTGTCACGTGGTCCCCACGTGGTCGAGTTGAATTGGACGCCGATTCTAACACCGAATCAGGATTATTACTCCTGTTGATTTTAATTAACCACCCACGTAAGATCCAAGGGGTAGTTATTACTAGTGGGGAATCAAGCCCCAAGGTTGATTGCTTAGCGTGATCGATCCAGATCTCGATCATTGCTCATCCGTGTTAATGATCTGGTGGTGGCGGCGGAAAGGAGATCCTAGAGCTTTGCTAGAAGTCTATTTCACGTCATACGGGTGTAGAATCTTGAGACGGTCATTCGTCTTGAGACCACGTGGCGTGGAGTTGGCTAGAGTAAAAGTCTTGGGGTCCCTTGGTAAAGAACTACAGTAAAGAATACGGGTACAAAGAGAGAAAAAGGGGGGTAGTAGAAGGTAGAGAACCCCCTCCCGTGTGATTAACAATTTTTTCCCTTAAAATTCAATCCCCGGTTCAATTTTTGTTTAAGTGTTCCGTATTTTCGTGTATATTAGGCTAAGTGCGTACATTAAGTTTTGCTGTTCCTTATTGTATTAGTCTAAGTCAGAGGCGTTGTTTCTAGAGCGTAGTTAATCCTCTGAACTTAGGGCTATAGGTCCATCACGATAGTTAAGTGAAGGAGTTTGTTAAGGGATAGTAATTTTCGTGTAAGTGTCTGATAGAACTCGTGGAAATTTAAATATTTTGGGATAAGTTTTCGGCTAAGTCAACGTTGGAAAGTCGTTAACTGTAATTAATTTGTATTAGTAGGTCACGTACATGGTCTGGGCGTCATTAGGATTCCCCAGTCGTTGCGAGTGATATTGTTTCTAGTTTTACCAGTAAGACGGTAGAATTACGTTTTAGACTTAGAATTCTTTTTTTGTGGAAACGTAGGTGGAAAAATTTTCTAAGTCCAGCGTGGGCTAGAATCTGACTTTTTGGCGAAAATTCGAATTCTCATGTTTCGTGTATATTCTGGGGCCAGTATTACCCTCTAGTGTGCGCAAGGGACGTAATCCTTTTCTTAAGCATTAAACAGTGATAATTACATTTTTGCCGAATTTAGTTATTTTTCGAGAAAATCGTGTTGTGATTTTATTAGAGTTCACTTGAGGTGAAAACCTCAGATTTTGGTGAAAATTCGAATTGATGAGTGTTGAAACCACCCGATGTGTCAGTATTGTTTTGTATACAGCGTCAGTATTAAATAATAGCGTATTTATATCTGAGAACAAGAAACCAATTTTTGACGAATTAAGGGAGTTTTACCATATTTTGGGTGATAGAATTTTTTCCGGGTGCAAAAATTTGGCAGAGTCCAGCACTGAGTAAAAAAAAAACGCAGTTTTGGTGAAAATTCAAATTTTGACAAGACAATATATGTCCTGGAAGTCTATATTAATCGCTAGAGCTGTTTAGTAACGTAAAACTAGTCATTTTCCTTCAGAACAAAAATTTTGATTTTTCAGCGATTAAGCGAAAAAGCGCGGGACTTAGTTTTTCAGCGCAGCTGGTCCCGCTCCATCAGTCATCAGTGGCCACGCTGATCACTTCAAGTGCGTTTAGTATTAAAGTACAGTAAATATTCTTTATTAATCTATCACGAGTGCTGCGCGTTAGTTATTTTATCATTTTAAATTGTTTTATATAAATTAGATTCTTTATTTTTTTTAACGTAAAGGACTTAGGTTTCAGTAATAGAACTGCGGGTTACTTCAAGGTCAGACACGAGTGCGGGGCAGACGCTCATTCATCGAATTCACTTCAGAGATTCTCTAGATTAATCGTTGTATTTCCTACTTTGGGAATTTAGTTAGTTTTCTCTTGGAAAGAGTTGTGTTTTATTTGTGCAAGTTCACGGTTGTAGTGAGTCCGGGTAGAGGGTGTATTGAAGAGTAGTTACAAGAGACATGGCACACCAGCAATCACAGGACATGCTTAACCCAGACAGTGACCAGTCAGTGGCGACCAGTGGGAGTGGAAGTGTAGAGGATCGCACCTCTTCCGACACCACTGGGGACCGCTCGGGTAGCTCAGCTGACGTCACAGGTGGGGTCAGTGGGACTGAGGCGACGGGGTCGCGGGTTTTGCAGGGGACTGGGCAGCCGGGCGTATCTTTCCGTGCCAGTGCAGATACAATTATTGACATGAGTGGGGAGTCTAGGGAGGATGATTCGTCCCAAGAGTGGGGGGAGCCGTCTTGGGTTCCCCCACACATGACATCGACGCCACACCAACAGCAGGAACTACCTCACAGAACAATACCACAATACCTGGGTACACCTCACCCATCACGACAACCTCAACCCTATCTCCTATACCAACCCCATCCTCAATTCCTATACCCACCCCATCCTCATTTCATATACCAACCCCAACCTCCATTCCTATACCAACCCTTCCTCCAACCCCAGGCCACCCCTTACCCATTCCAACCTCAGGCCACCCACACCATTCCTCAACCCCATCCCCACCCTCAATCCACACCCCAACAAGAGGCCGCCCACACCCACACCATACCCGAACCCCATCCTCAACCCAGTTCCCAACCCCAGGGCCCACCCACTTCCAGTAGCCCCGCGTCATACAAACCGGGAATTATGAGTCTGATTCCCAAGTTGACTCTACCGACACTCAGAGGTACGGAGTTGCCGCTTATTAAGGTGGAACGCAACCGCCGAGTGGAAGACTGGCTTTGTCAGATTAGTTCGATGCTGGAGGCTGTCCCAGAGGATAGTTTGAAAATTACTCTCGCTATGGGGTCTTGCGTGGACGTAGCCGGTCCACTGGCGAGATTGTCAGAGTTTCAGCACCTGACGACTTGGTCACAGTTTGTCCAAGCGATTAGGGACAGATTTAAGGAAAAGGTGTCAGAAGATGAGGCGCATTTTTATCTTCAGTCACTGAAGAGGGATGACCGCAGCACCGTCAAAGATTTTGGGACACTATTAAAGGGCAGGGTTGACGACCTCACTACGGAACTGGGGTTAGATTCGAGTCAGGCAGAGCGATTAGCCAAACAATTGTTCTGCAAAACGTTACCTTCTGCTATGGGGCCATTTTTATTTGCGGAAGGAGCGTTTGTGAGTTATAAAGACCTAGTCCAACAGGTCGCCACAGCCTTAGACAGGCAGATGCGCACAGGGACATCGGGCGCTCAGTCGTCCCCATACGTAGAGGCATTGAGTCAAGGTGGGCGAGACAAGCTGAGTAACTGTAGCGCGGGTTCGTCAGGCTGGACGCAGCCCTCAGCTGCACGTTCGAGCCACCCTGCACGGGGTACCAACAGAGATCCGCGGAGGTGTTACTCCTGTGGGAAGCACGGACATATACAGAGAGATTGTAAAGTCACTACTATGAAAACATGAAAGCAGGATTCTAGTTTTTTTTTTTTTTTTTTTTTTATTGTTTTCTACCACAGACGTGGCCACACATTAACAATGCTAACCAGCATATATACATTTTCTTCTGTTCTCCATAGACAGGGTTAGAGATGTGTTAAACATATATTTGAAGGGTTTATTGAACAATCAACCACTGAAGGTGAGTCGGTGCTTTAAAAATGCTAAGCTAACCTATATACGTAAATACATAGATACACAGATTTATGTATGCCTTACATAAAGTGTTCGATGTGTCATCTACACAGTGTCATTAATGTACATTTACAAAGGTGAAATGTAATTCTGATCAGCTTCCATATATACTTTATACCCATACATACACATACACACACATATACATATATACACACATGCATTCACAGACATTTATCTCATTTACTCTGACAGGGTGAGATAGCTGATAAAGAAACTAGTGATGGTAGGCCTACTTTTGAGGTGAAAGTGGAAGGTGTAAGATTGACAGCTTTTGTTGATACAGGAAGCCAGGCAACTGTAATTAAAAAGTCAGCCTCCAGCAATTTTAAGTATGCACGTCTTAAACGTTGCACAAAGACATTAACAGCGGTCAATGGGGAAAAGATTGAGATCGTAGGTCAAGGTACAGTTAATTTTGAAATTGATGGGGAATTGCAGCCTCACACATGTACGATCGTAGAGAACCTTGATTTTCCTGGTCACATCTTAATGGGAACTGATTTTCTGTCACGATTTGATTATTCCTTGTCTGCTCAAAAAGGGGCTAGGAACTGCAGGTTGCGGTTGGGACAGACTTCCTACCCAGTGGAAATGATCGACCATCCCCCAGTTGTAGCTTCAATTAAGAGGAAGCAGAAATATAATGCGCACTATCCAAAATTAATTTTTAAGTCTCTTCCAGACACAGTTAAGAGGTCATGCGCATTGCATGCATTGACTAAACAGAGTTGCCCACCACATTCTGTTAAATTTATTAAAGTAGCCGTGGGACGTCACATACAACCAGGTACCACCCTTCAGGTGGCTGGGAGATGTGATAGCTTATTAATTCCTCATCACTTAATTGTAGTGCTCGATAAAGGTGCACTCATTCCAGTTGTCAATCTTTCACATAAGACTTTTCGCTTCAGGGCAGGTGATAGGGTATCTCAGGGAACCATGGTGGAGGACACAGAAATCTTTCACAATGAGTCAGCTGAGACGCCAACCGTCACTGCACAATGTAGTGCATTAAACATGCTAGATACTAAAACACCATCCAAAGTACAATGCAAGACGAGAAATGTTGCACAGAATGTAGAAGTAGAAAAATTAATTTCAGCACTTGATTTGCAACATGTTACACAGGCAGATAGGAAGGCACTGAGAGGAGTTTTGCGAAACTTCCCGAAATTATTTGCGACAGAGGATGATCAGATTGGTCTCCTTGATAAGATTGAGCACACCATTCCAACTGGTGACCATTTGCCTGTGTACACGAGACAGTGGAGGTTGCCGGAACAGGCAAAGAACGTTATCAGGGAGGAGTGCCAGAAAATGTTGAGACAGGGCGTGATAGAGCCTAGTACGTCACCGTGGCTCTCCCCTGTTGTGTTAGTTCGGAAACCGGACGGTAGTTATCGTTTCTGTGTTGACTACCGGAAGGTGAACGAAATAACTAAGGGTGATGTGTATCCGTTGCCCCGAATACAGGAGATAATAGATCAATTTGGTGCTGCTAAGTATTTCTCAACTCTTGACGCGAAATCGGCGTATTGGGCGATTCCGGTGGCAGAACAGGATAGGGAAAAAACAGCGTTCTCGGATGGTAGGCACACTTATCATTTCCGTAGGATGCCGTTTGGTTTAAAGACAGCGCCTTCGTCGTTTCAGAGGGCCATCAACTTCATCCTTAGTCCGGTCCTGGGTAGGCATTCTTTAGCGTACCTGGATGATGTTGTGATATATTCCAGGACGTTTGAGGAACACCTACGGGACTTGACTGAGACTTTGAAGTTGTTCGATCAGGCAGGGTTCAAGCTGAATGTTCAGAAGAGCACCCTGGCGGCTCAGAAATTCAAATTTCTGGGGTTCCAGGTGTGCCCAGACGGTATCCGACCTGACCCAGATTCTTGCCGCGCCATTGCTGACATGCCTACTCCAAGGACAGCAAAGGACGTGCGTAGGTTTTTGGGGGCCGGATATTTTCGTCGTCATATTGAAGGTTTCGCTGGCATTTCAGCACCCCTGACTGATCTGACAAAGAAAAATGCGAAGATTGTGTGGAAATCTGAACATGACGAGGCCTATCACAAACTGAAAGACCAACTAATCACGACACCGGTATTGGCTATTCCTGATTTTGAGAAAGAGTGGGAGGTGCACACTGACGCCAGCGGTATACTATTGGCGGGTGCTTAATTCAGCGAGATGCAGATAATTTACCCCATCCAGTAGCCTATTTCAGTAGAAAGGTCAAAGGACCTGAAGTTCGCTATTCAGCTAAGGATCGAGAGGCACTGGCAGTAGTAGAATCAGTTAGGTACTTCGAACCTTACCTATTTCAGCGGCACTTCGTAATTTACACAGACCATAGAGCGTTAACACACATATTTAAGAAGCGAACAAAATGCCCACGAATGTCACGCTGGTCTCACGAACTTTCTGCCCACTCATTCCAGATTTTGTACAAGCCTGGTCCAGCACATGTTGTTCCAGATACGCTAAGTCGAAACATAGCGGCTGTTCAAGTTAATGAAAATATTGAAACCATTCCATCAGATAAAGTGAGAGAGTACCAGATGAACGAGCCTAGATGGAAAGAAATTATTGAGTATTTAGAAGGAGGAAATATCCGAAAAAAGAACTTACGTGTGGTGTCTGTGTATAGCTGAGATAGTCTTGGTAGTAAGGTTGATGTAAAGTCATTCCTGGTTACTGACTTTAATAACAATGAACGATTACATGACTATGGCTCCCAAGCTTGGCAGGCGTCCTGTGCGCTCTTGTTTACCTCTTCTTCTAGTGGCGTCCAGCCGCCGCACATAGAAAACGGATGGTACCATTTTCTGTGAACATGACATCCCTCCTTTTCTTTAAAAAGAATGAATACAGGATGTCTACCATGCTTGTAGCACAAAGCAAAGTTATTGACACAAAGTAAGTTATTAACATATCAAGAGATATTGCATACATTTAACATTAATTAAACACACAAAGAATTTAAACAATCTTTACCACAAAGGATTTCAATGTTAAAAATACATATGCAATGTTAAACAAACATGAAAGAAACTGTAATACAAAGTTACAAAATATTGAATGAGAGATCTGCATTATTCAAACAATATTAAATTTAGTTCAGCATAACAAGTAAATACTTTGCATTACATAGGAACACAATTAATCATCATATCGTGTAGGGCGTTTAACATGACGTTTTGGACGAGAGTCCTTAATACAAGAATATCCCTCGATGAATTGTTTATCGAGTTATAACTCATTTTTTCTTTTTCTTTTGCACGACTTTGCACTTCATCATTTTCTACACTATTTGGAATCACTTTGAAATAAGCCATATTACGTGTTATACTATGATCTCTATTACTCGCTGTTACCATAGTTCCTTTTACACTAATCACTTTATATGGTTTTGTATCATACGGCATATCTAGCTTTCCCTCTTTTTTCTTTTAACGAGAACAGTATCTCCAACCTTTATGAATTGTTCCTTTGCACGTTGATCATGAGCAATTTTCATTTTGCCCTTGGCTAGTGCATCCTTCTGAGCGAGACGTTTATCCGTTACCTTGGCTGGCATGACAGGTAGTGCGATTCTCATAGGACGTCCAAATAAAAGTTCGCCAGGCGACTTGCCCAGTGTTCCATGCGGTGTTGCACGGTAGTTCCTGAGAAAAGCATACATAGCTTGTTTCCAGGATCGTCCTTCGGCATGAGCACAGCGTACAGCTTTCATGAGAGGTTGCATGAATCTCTCTACTTCTCCATTTGCTTGAGGATGTAGTGGCATCACACGGCGGTGTTTGAATCCAATATGCTCAGCAAAGTTGACAAAGTCTTGTCCATTAAATGGCGGTCCATTGTCCGTCTTGACAACTTCAGGAATGCCAAAGTTTGAAAAGATCTTGTCGAGTTCGGGATGACAGCCTTTGCAGATGTGGAAGTGATGATTTCTACTTCTGGATAACGTGAGTGATCATCAATGACTACCATCAAGTACTCTCCAGTTGGTAGCGGTCCACAGAAATCCATCGATACTTCCATCCATGGTGCAGCAGGTAGTGGTGAAGGTTGTAGAGGTGTTGGTCTTGAAGTATCCACTGCAGCTTGGCAAGGGACACAGGCATCATGCATGTCCTTAGCTTGACGATCAATGCCAGGAAACCACACCTTTTCTCGTAGCAGCTGTTTGGTCCTTACAAGACCTTGGTGTCCTTGATGTGCAAGCTTCAGAGCACGTTGCTGGAGAACAGCTGGAATGACGATACGAGTACCTCGCAGCACGGTGTCGCGTTGTTGCGTAACACTTAATTCTGTCTGGATGCGTTCAAGTGCTTTGAATGCATCTTGGTCAACTCCTGAGGGTGGGATGCGTGGAAACTTTTTCTTAGTCAATGCATCCACTGTTGCTTGCAGAGTTGGGTCCTCTAGGGTTGCAGTACGTATTTCATCAAGAGTGAGAGCCTTAGGGACTGCATCACAGGTTACAGAGTGTACATATTCCTCGGCAACTTGCTGATGCTTGGTGATGGTGAAACTGTTGGCAGGATGTCGACTGATGTAATCAGCGGGATTGCCTGCACCTGGCTTGTATTTCACCGTAAAGTTGTATGGTTGCAGACGAAGAGCCCATCTCTCAATGCGAGCTGGTGGTTTGGACTTTGGATTATTGAAGATGGTCTCCAACGGTTTGTGGTCAGTGACTATCGTGGTAAAGGGTGCACCAAGCAGATACACATTGAAGTGTTCACAGCCCCATACAAGAGCAAGAGCTTCCTTCTCTGTCTGACTGTATCGTTGCTCAACATCTGTGAGAGAACGGCTGGCGTAGGCAATTACTACTCTTGAATCTGGTTGACCAGGTTTGTGTTGGGCTAACACAGCACCTAAACCAACAGGACTAGCATCCACCGTTAACTCAGTGTCCATTGATGGATCAAAGTATGCAGCAGTCGCATTTTCTACTAGTGCATCTTTCACAGCATCAAATGCATTTTGCTCGACATCGCTCCAGTACCATGATGCATTTTTCTTCAGGAGCTCACGTAGAGGCTTCGTAATGGTAGCAAAATCTGGAATGAAGCGAGAACAGTAGTTTGCCATTCCCAGAAAACTATGTACTTCAGTGGATGTTGAAGGAGGTGCAGCATTCTTGATATCTGCAACTTTCTTAGGATCTGGAGATAGACCTTTGTCACTAAGTACATGTCCAAAGAATTCAATTTTATGTTGATTGAACTCACACTTTGCTCGGCTTAGCGTCAAATTCTTTTCTCGTAAGCGTTGCAATGTTGCACGAAGAGCTTTGTCGTGTTCAGCTTGGGTACGGCCATAAACAATGATGTCATCAGACATGTTGTCAGCATTAGGTATATCTTGCAATACCTGGCTGATGATGTGCTGGAATACTTCAGCAGCACTGTTAATACCAAAACTCAGGCGCTTGTACCTATACAGACCTCGATGTGTCGTAAACGTTGTGATGAATCGACTCTCATCATCAAGTTCAAGCTGATGATAGCCCTTGTTTAAATCTAACTTGCTAATACAGTTGCACCATTCAAGCGGTAAATCATATCATCTACAGTGGGTGTAGGATGGCGTTCACGCATTATTGCCTTGTTGGGAACACGCATGTCTACACAAATGCGTATCTCATCTGGATTCTTCGGCTTTGGTGGAGTGACAATTGGGCTTACCCATGGTGTTGGGCCTGTTACCGGTTCAATGATATCTAGTTCTATCAGCCTATCCAGTTCGGCATCGACTTTCTTGCGAGTATGGAATGGTTGTCGGCGATGTGGTTGGGCAACTGGAATTACATCTGGGTTGATATGCAGATGTACCTTGCTATCAGTATAACAACCTATGGATTTAAACCGATCAGAAAATTCAGCAACAATAGCATCAACATTGTTTGCAGATTCCACTGCTACAGCATTAGAAAGCTGAAGTAGCCCCAATTTGGTTGAAGTCTTGTAACTGAGTAGAGACTCCTTTGCATTCCTAACAACATGGAATGTAGTAATGAGCATTGCATTCTTTGACTTAATCTCTGCAGTGAAAGTTCCAATCACTGGTAAGGCTACCTTTGAAGCATAGGCAGTGGCTTTGCCATTGTATTTTTCAAGCTTTGGTAACTGTTTTTTAAATTTCTCATAGTGGCACTCAGCAATGGTGTCAATGTTTGATCCAGTGTCAATAGAATTTTGAGACAAATGCCAGCAATGTATACTATAGTCTCTGGGTTGTTTGGAAGATCATTCCATTCTGTGATTGCTTGTACTCCATAAATATAATCACATTCACTGTCATCTGAGACTGGTTGTAATGAAATGTTGTCTTGTATATTATTAACATTCTTGATTTGAGGTGCAATATTGTGTTTGCCACCTCGACTCCTATGACTTGATCCTCGTACATTGCTTTTATTTATTGATTGTGGTTTCTTTAGTGCGGAACGACACATAGCACCAAAATGATTAAGTTTTCTACACTCATAGCACTTCTTACCTTGTGCAGGACAAACATTATCTTGGTGTGGGTAGTCTCCTCCACAATTGTAACATTTATTATTGACAACCTCTGATGTGAGTCGTTGTGACTGCTTGAGTCTTGTTCCATGACTCCAGTTGTGATGTGGTTCTCGGCTCAATTTAATGTTAGGTTTGGCATGATATCTTCTATGATCATGGTGTCCTCCCTGAACCTTACATACTTCATGGCTGTTAGTAACAGTGGCAGAACCGTTGTTGGCACTGCACTCCATGACACGAGCATCACGTGCAGCATCTTCCATTCGACGAGCCATATCCAGTATCTTGTTAAGAGAACTTTCATCATCAACAAGTTCTAGAGCTCTTCGACGAAGACGTGTAGATGTGCATGTTTCAATTATTTGCTGTTTGATTTCTTGTCAACATCAGCAAACTCACATGGGCTGCTAAACCCTGCAGACGTGTATGGTATTGATCAACAGTTTCATTAGAGAGTTGTTTTGCTCTCCTGAAATGCATAATTTCCATAGCAGTATTTTGCCTTGGTTTGAAATGCTCAGTTAATTTGGCCTTGGCAGTGTCATAATCTTTGCACCACCAGTATCTTTCAGTGTATCAAAGATATCACAAACTCTATCACCTGCATAATGAAGCAGAAAGGCACGCTTTCTTTCAGCACTTTTGATGTCAGAAACTATCAACAAATTTTCAAACCTTTTAAGCCATTTGACCCACCTCTGTGACAGGTTTGTCTGGTCACAGTCAGGATCAAATGCAGGAAACTGAGGTATATTTGCCATTTTTACTGAATAAATTTAAACTTATCACTTAAAATGTTCCTCAGAATATATAACACTTACTGCACTGTATATGTTATTAAGAATTCACTGTAATTACTTTAATTTTGCAAAGCACACAAGCATTTTAATGCAAAAGTTCACAACAGTGCACAACACAGCAGCAACTGACTTCTTACCTAGCCCTTGTGTACATGTGTTGTTCCTACTCACAGCAACACAGCAGTTGTTAGCAGTTGGTACAGCAATTGGCAGCAGTTGGCAGCAGTAGGCAGCAGTTGGTACAGCAGTAGGTTCACAGCGTGAAGAATTTTGTAGCACGAAGCGTCGTTTCGTAACCAAAACATCGGGTTTTGTACACTGCATCAAAGCGTCGTTTCGTACACAGCGTCGGCAGATTCCTCTATTCACAGCTTGTCAGCACAGCTTGGGTAGCACACAGCATTGGCCAGCACACAGCAACGGCCAGCACACAGCAACGATCAGCACACAGCAACAGTCAGCACACAGCATGGGGTTGCATACAGCATCGGGTATGGTGCTCACAGACAGCTTCTCCTTCCTCCTCTAGGCGAGACAGCATGCTCCTTCCTTGTGTTTTGTTGAACAAAATACCTGCGTTCCCAGTTCATCGTCGTCGCCAGTGTGGTGTCTGTGTATAGCTGAGATAGTCTTGGTAGTAAGGTTGATGTAAAGTCATTCCTGGTTACTGACTTTAATAATAATAAACGATTACATGATAGAGTAGCTCCCAAGCTTGGCAGGCGTCCTGTGTGCTGTTTACCTTCTCCAGTGGCGTCCAGCCGCCGCACATAGAAAACGGATGGTACCATTTTCTGTGAACATGACAAACTCCTGGATGGATTTTGTGAGAAAGTAGAACTTTTGCAAACTGGAATTAGCAGTCCATTGTCATCACATGAATGTTTGAGTAAACAAGTGTATGGGGCAAGTAACAAGTCATAGACTAACAGATGTTGTCACAGCTCGTATAAGACTTGGCTACAAGTATCTCTGGCAGTTCGGCTTGT
>WNGS01167840.1:1333366-1346943 GCA_020271785.1 Procambarus virginalis | reverse complement strand
ATATATATATATATATATATATATATATATATATATATATATATATATATATATATATATATATATATTAGGGTACCACCTCTGGTGCAATTGCAGGGACCCACATCCTCGAAGAAGAAACAAAGCATTCAGAGAAGATCTTGTGGATTCTCACTGAATACTTTTCTTTTCTCTCCTACCACCCCTATTATTTTTTTGTATGTTTTGTTTTATTTTATTGCAATGCTACAGTTTACAGAGAACACACACACACACACACACAAATATATAACAATTAAACAATCAGCGTTCGAAGACCTCGTCCAGCTCCTCGGAGGTTGGGTGCGTACCCAGGATACAGCACGCATTTCCCCTCTGCACTGCGACACTGAGGCGCTGGAACAGGAAACTGGCTCTCGGGGTCTCTAGTTTTCCCAATGAGTTCCTCACCACCTCCTTTAAAAACTTGAGTGCACATTTACCCCAGGCGCCCAGAGTCTCTGAGCCTATCGGCACGAACCTGTAACAACGTTCTAGGTCTCTGTACTTGTGGATTTTTCTGGGTCTCCCTGAAGGTGGCTGCCCCACCTCCCTCCGCTGAGCTGTAACGTAAATAGGTATCAGCCAATGTAGATGCACAGTGTAATCCCATACGACCTGTTTACCTTCCCTCCATGGCTGCAGGGTGACTCCATCTGGGCGTTTTTGGCTGTTGTCAGGTCTGCACAACTGGGGTTCCCTTTGTGCTGGACACCCAGCTGTAGCCAAACTTCTCTTGATGATGTCATTGACTGCCTCGTGTCTGGCAATCTTTCCCTGTGTCTTACGACAGATGAGACCATGGCTGCCGTATTGGTCTGCCCGTGCCTGGCCGCAATACACCGGTGCTCGGTGGAGATAGGGGCGGCAAGGCGCAGAGCAACACCAATACTTAGGGCCCGATGATCCAGGCGGGTGCCCAGGCGGAATTAGGGACTGCCACAGGAAGTCCTAGCATGGGGGGCTTGCACAGCTAGGAGACGCGCTCTGTCCTTCTGAGAAGCTACGTCCAGCAATGCTTTGACGATGTTCTCCACTATGGGGCTATCCCATTTGGCCTGTTTACCGTCGTTTGGACAAGTTGGTCGGGTGTGTGAATTGGCGAGTGTGTCCCACCGACCAGCTCCTTCCACAAATTTGGGATCACGAATCGCAATGGAGTTCCTTAGGTATTCTGGTAGTATTTCCTTCACTAATTCACTTGTAGCACTCGTCGAGGATAAGAATGCCGGCAATGCTAACTGTGTCGCCTTGCGAATACCTATACCCCCGAGTCTAACTGGGAGCGTTGCTTGGTCCCACTGGTCATCTTGCAGGGAGAGGTTTAACACTTTCATAGTTATTGTCTTTAGGAGTGAGTCGTATTCTGTTAATTTTGGGCTGTCAAAGGAAGGAGCACACCTGAGGAAATAGGTAAGTCTGGGCAAGGCCAGGCACCTTGTAAGAAGGTACAAAGCATCGTGAGCATCCAAAGCCCCTGTTCGCGCCTCCATCCTCCTCAGGTCTTTAAGCTTCTCTTCGAGGACTACCTCAATGGCGTTCGAGCCCAGAGGTGCCCCTAGCAGCACACTGTCGGTGGGAGCGATCACTTGGGCTCCTGGCAATAAGATTTGTACTGCATCTATGATTGGTGGCTGGACGAGATGATTTCACACTTTGATGGATTTAGTGTAACGCCTAACTCCTCTCCCCTAGATTTCACTAGCTGAAGGTCTCCTAGCAAGGATTCCTGTGTCCCTGCCAGGGTGCCATCGTCCAGGAACCAGATGTTGAATTCGCTGGACAACCTGCTTGTGACCTCCTTAGCTGCCATGCAGAAAAGAAAAGGGGCAAGTGGGTCTCCCTGCTGGACACCTTCTGCGGAAACAACTTCATGTTCCCCAAACAACAGTGTCGATTCCCTACTGTACCCTGCTGAAACGAAAGGAAGTAGACAAGGAAAGCTGGTTCGAACTGCTTCCAGTACCACATCCCTTTTTACCTGGTTGAAGGCATTTTTAAAGTCTAATTTAATTAATGCGTTATTTTCTGGGAGGTCCTTGATATAGGCTCGTGCTGCATGAGCTGCTGCTTCACAGCCATGGGGAACACCAAAACCTAGTTGATGGGGTCGAAGCATCGTTGCAGCGTCTATGCTGATTTTTCTGACAGCTGCCCTAGCAACAAGGCCCCAGACCATATTAATGGTCTGGGGCCATATATACATACATACATATATATATATATATATATATATATATATATATATATATATATATATATATATATATATATATATATATATATGTTATTAAATATGACCGAAAAAGTAAGATTAATAATTCTAACACGAATTTTCTCAATTTTCCTTATGTTTGTTTTTACTGATGACGGTAAATTAAAAATCAATTCTCCAAAATTCATTCTTTATTTCTTAGTCTGACGCGACACTTGAGCGCGTTTCGTAAAACTTATTACATTTTCAAAGACTTTAGTTACACACACACAGAACAACTATAACTGAACAGAGTTTAAATACCTGCATTTGGGTGAGGTGACATGTTACAATGGTTTGGGTGAGGTGAGAACAAACACAGAACACGAAACAATGGGTATAAGGGAAGAATAGATCTGTAACTGCAGAAGGCCTATTGGCCCGTATTTCTTGATGTTTCTATATTGGAGCGGAGTCTTGAAGTGGGTAGAATATAGTAGTGCGTTAATTGGCTGTTGATTGCTGGTGTTGACTTCCTGATGTGTAAACTACACATCAAGAAGTCAACACCAGCAATCAACAGCCAATTAACGCACTACTATATTCTACCCACTTCAAGACTCCGCTCCAATATAGAAACATCAAGAAATACGGGCCAATAGGCCTTCTGCAGTTACAGATCTATTCTTCCCTTATACCCATTGTTTCGTGTTCTGTGTTTGTTCTCACCTCACCCCAAACCATTGTAACATGTCACCTCACCCAAATGCAGGTATTTAAACTCTGTTCAGTTATAGTTGTTCTGTGTGTGTGTAACTAAAGTCTTTGAAAATGTAATAAGTTTTACGAAACGCGCTCAAGTGTCGCGTCAGACTAAGAAATAAAGAATGAATTTTGGAGAATTGATTTTTAATTTACCGTCATCAGTAAAAACAAACATAAGGAAAATTGAGAAAATTCGTGTTAGAATTATTAATCTTACTTTTTCGGTCATATTTAATAACATATGTCTACAGGAAAGACTGCTACCAAAATATACTAATATATATATATATATATATATATATATATATATATATATATATATATATATATATATATATGAAAGAAAACTCACACCCCAGAAGTGACTCGAACCCATACTCCCAGGAGCAACGCAACTGGTATGTACAAGACGCCTAAACCACTTGACCATCACGACCGGACATAATGAGGTGATAGCCGAAGCTATTTGAACCACCTCACCGCCGGCACTCGGATGGTTATCTTGGGCATAGCATTTTACCAAATCACCTCATTCTTTGGGGCACACGTGAGGAACACAAATGCGAACAAGCCTGAATGGTCCCCAGGACTATATGCGAATGAAAACTCACACCCCAGAAGTGACTCGAACCCATACTCCCAGGAGCAACGCAACTGGTATGTACAAGACGCCTAAACCACTTGACCATCACGACCGGACATAATGCTATGCCCAAGATAACCATCCGAGTGCCGGCGGTGAGGTGGTTCAAATAGCTTCGGCTATCACCTCATTTTGTCCGGTCGTGATGGTCAAGTGGTTTAGGCGTCTTGTACATACCAGTTGCGTTGCTCCTGGGAGTATGGGTTCGAGTCACTTCTGGGGTGTGAGTTTTCATTCGCATATAGTCCTGGGGACCATTCAGGCTTGTTCGCATTTGTGTTCCTCACGTGTGCCCCAAAGAATGAGGTGATTTGGTAAAATGCTATGCCCAAGATAACCATCCGAGTGCCGGCGGTGAGGTGGTTCAAATAGCTTCGGCTATCACCTCATTATGTCCGGTCGTGATGGTCAAGTGGTTTAGGCGTCTTGTACATACCAGTTGCGTTGCTCCTGGGAGTATGGGTTCGAGTCACTTCTGGGGTGTGAGTTTTCATTCACATATAGTCCTGGGGACCATTCATGCTTGTTCGCATATATATATATATATATATATATATATATATATATATATATATATATATATATATATATATATATATACACACACACACACACACACACACACACACACACACACACACACACACAGAAGGCTCGTCGCGTGCGATTAAGCAGTTTCCTGTCTTTTTTGTTGTATCTTTGCGAGAATTTGTATAAATATTAAGACAGTGATATATTTCAATCGTTGCATGTTTTTAACTTAATGTTGATCAAATTTTACTGAGTAATAACCGGTCTGTCTAGATTAGGTCGATTATTAATGATTTAATATTAAGGTAGGATATTAGGTAGAGTATTAGGTTAGGATTGGCTCAGAAATATACTATGTGAACATTGTGTTATATGCATCTATGAATACACAAGACATTCAATAATAATTATTGGTGGAAGTAAAGACTGAAGAACAGTGAATGTGTTGGCAAGTCTGCTGGAGATGAATGAGCAACAGATGACAACTTAGACAAAAATTTTCCGTGTCATTTTGCACGCAGTTAAATATTGATTATAATTGCCTGCTTCAAGTTCCCTTCAGCCAGCAGGTTGTTATAACGAAGTGGGGTTGTAAGGGAGGTCCAGGGCGCTCTGGGCAAGCGTGTGAGGCAAGCAGTAGTTATACCCTGAGCTGTAACGACCGACCATGAGGAATTCAACGACCTATAATGCACGCACAAACATTTAGATGAAACCATTAGTGGGAAACAACATGGCAATTAGCAACCGCTGATGGGAATACTAATGAAGGGAATACAATAAAGTAATTAGCGAGGGGGTAGGGAACAGTACGCGCTCAAACACCAGGAGCTTGTCATGTGTGTGTGTGCGTGTTGCGCAGGACTCAAGCTTGGGGGCCCCGCCTCCCTTTGGAGTGTCCTGCAGGTGTCTGAGCCTTGACGCCCGTCTGCTTGTGTTCGTGAGCCATGGCGCTGTGTTCGTGAGCTGTAGCGGCGCGTATGTGGGTGCATTTCACTGTTGTTGTTATAGATTCAGGTACTCGGAACAAGCTCCAAGTAGCACGGGCTATGGTGAGCCCGTAGTGGACTTACCTGGCACAGGAGCGGGGCAAGTAGAACGGGCTATGGTGAGCCCGTAGTGGACTACCTGGCACAGGAGCGGGGCAAGTAGAACGGGCTATGGTGAGCCCGTAGTGGACTACCTGGCACAGGAGCGGTGCGTGATGTGCATTTCACTTTTCCGCGTGTATTATGTGTGTGTGTGTGGTGGGGAGGGTGTGGGGTGTGGAGGGGGGGATCTATATTTGCAATCGCTGGCCAGAGTCGTCGGGAAGATTACCATTATGGTCTGGAGGCCGGGAGAGGGCGCCACCACACATCATCTGGGATAAAATTGCAGAAATTCGTCTTAGGTCAGAGAGCACCGAGGGCGGGGAGTCGGGGGGGGGGGGGGAAGGAAGGGGTGCGGGTGTGTGGGGTGAATGTATTTGTATACACAAATATTTGTATTCTCGTATGTTTATGTTAATGTGTGCACGTGTCACATGCGTGTATGTTAATGTACTCCCTTAGTTGTGCTTGCGGAGGTTGAGCTTTGGCTCTTTGGTCCCGCCTCTCAACTGTCAGTCAACTGGTGTACAGATTGCTGAGCCTACTGGGCTCTGGAATCATATCTACATATGAAACTGTGTATGGAATGAGCCTCAACTACATCACTGACTAATGCATTCCATTTGTTAACTACTCCGACACTGAAAAAATCTTTCTAACGTCCCTGTGGCTCATTTGGGTACTACGTTTCCACCTGTGTCCCTTGTTCGTGTTTCACCCGTGCAAAACCGTTTGTCTTTTTCACC
The DNA here is from genome assembly GCA_020271785.1 of Procambarus virginalis. NCBI lineage: Eukaryota > Metazoa > Arthropoda > Malacostraca > Decapoda > Cambaridae > Procambarus > Procambarus virginalis. Next base: position 1,340,955 of record WNGS01167840.1, on the reverse strand, counting down.
CTGTCAGTTTCCCAGAGAAGTTGTAAGTGGTTATCATATCTCCCCTTACTCTTCTGTTTTCTAGGGACGTGAGGTTTAGCTCCCTTAGCCTTTCCTCGTAGCTCATATCTCTTAGTTCCGGGACTAGTCTGGTGACATACATCTGAATCTTCTCTAACTTTGTCTTGTGTTTAATTATTTAATCTAGGTATGGACTCCAGGCTGGAGCTGCATATTCCAGGATTGGTCTGACATTAGTGTGGAGGTATACAAGGTCCTGAACGATTCCTTACACAAGTTTCTAAAGGCAGTTCTTATGTTGGCCAACCTAGCATTTGCCTCTGATGATAGCATATGTCGCTGATGATATCCTTTTGATGTGGGCCCCTGGGGACAGGTTCGGTGTGATATCAACCCCCAGATCTTTCTCTCTATTTGACTCTTGCAGGATTTCACCTCCCAGATGGTACCTCGTGTTTATCCTTCTGCTCCCTTCGCCTAATTTAATTACATTACCCTTTCCTGAGTTGAACTTTAGTAGCCATTTTCTAGATCATTCCTCCAGTTTGTCCAGGTCATCCTGTAGTCTCTGTCTATCTTCATCTGTCTTGATTCTTCTCATAATTTTTGAATCATCAGCAAACATTGAGAGGAATGAGTCTATATTCTCTGGAAGATCGTTTACATATATTAGAAACAGGATGGGTCCAAGTACAGAGCCCTGTGGGACTCCGTTGGTGACACTCTCGCCACTCTGATGTCTCCTCCTCACAGTTACTCGCTGTTTCCTGTTGCTTAGATACTCCCTTATCCACTGGAGCACCTTACCTTTTACTCCTGCCTGTAGCTCCAACGTTTGTATCAGCCTTTTATGGGGGTACTGTGTTAAAGGCTTTCTGATAGTCCAAGAAAATGCAGTCTGCCCACCCTTCTCTTTCTTGCCTAATTTTGTTGCCTGGTCATAGAATCTTATTAAACCTGTGAGGCGTGATTTACCATCTCTGAACCCATGTTGATGGTGTTATTTTACAAAGTTATTTCCATCTAGATACTCTACGAGTCTTTTTCTTCACGATCTTCTCCAGCACCTACATGGTATACAAGTTAGGGATAATGTGAGAGTCTGTGACTGTGTGTGTGTGTGTGTGTGTGTGTGTGTGTGTGTGTGTGTGTGTGTGTGTGCGTGTGCGTGTGTGTGTGTGCGTGCGCGCGCTTGCCGGGTCGAGCTGGCCTCCTGGCACTGCCTGCCGAACATTCTTATATTAAGGCAACGTTTCATTTCTCACACTTTAATAAAATATATATTTAACATTTTGTATCGAGGTTCCTCGTCTTCCCATACACAAGTTCAATAACCATACATGTCACACAACCGCCCTCTACACAACCATACACCACACACAACCATACACCACACACAACCATACACCACACACAACCATACACCACACAACCATACACCACACAACCATACACCACACAACCATACACCACACACAACCATACACCACACACAACCATACACCACACAACCATACACCACACACAACCATACACCACACACAACCATACACCACACACAACCATACACCACACACAACCCCCTCTACACAACCATACACCACACACAACCCCCTCTACACAACCATACACCACACACAACCCCCTCTACACAACCATACACCACACACAACCCCCTCTACACCATCATACACCACACGCAACCATACACCACACACAACCCCCTCTACACCATCATACACCACACACAACCATACACCACACACAACCCCCTCTACACCATCATACACCACACACAACCATACACCACACATAAATGTCACTCGCTATTCATCAGAGTTAATTCCTTCAGCAATAAGTCCTAAGATGACTGAGGGACAAGGCCCTTCGACACGCCTTCCCCTGGGAACGACCATATTGACCTGAATGACCCACGCAGTCACCGCAATTACTTCAACTCTGGTTCTTAGTTCAATTGTTCACCGATTCGACATGGCAATTGACTCTCCAATTAGTGCTTTGCTCACCAATTTATTCATGAAGTCTCCTGAGGGAGTTCCCAATACTGTGTAGTATTGATCATTCTGCAGCATTGTCCTATGAAATAGGATTGATCATTACTACACAGGTGTAGCATTGACCATTCCATGGCGCAGTCCTCATTACTGTGTAGTAGTGATGATTCCTTGGCACAGTTCATAATACTGTGTAACATGGTCATTCCTTACTGTGAAGTGTCTTCCTTATGTTGACAATGTTCTGACCTCACTTCATGCTGTTGCAACCTGAATCATATTAGCAACACGCTCATTGCAGTCCACTGCACGGGAAAATGCACTAGAAATACAAAGAGATACCTCTACCTTTCCTAGACACTAACAATGAAATTTAACACACACATAAGTACGAAGTCTACAGAAAAATCATTCTACAAAACCACCTCGTTCACATTGACTCTCTCCAGGGCTGGAGTACACTTGGTCTGGACGATAGAGCGACGGTCTCGCGTCATGCAGGTCGGCGTTCAATCCCAGACCGTCCAAGTGGTTGGGGCACCATTCCTTCCCCTCGTCCCATCCCAAATCCTTATCCTGACCCCTTCCCAGTGCTATATAGTCGTAATGATTTGGTGCTTTCCCCTGATAGTTCCCTTCTCTCCAGGAGACGATAATAGGAATAAAAATGGCTTAATCTGTATTATGTTGGGAGATATTACTTCAGTTTACAAGGCCAAGTTTGATATATTTTGGCCGTAAGTCCAGCTGGACAAAATAGAACGTAGCTGGCGTGTCGTGATTTGTGTATACCGTGTATTTCATTAACATATTTCATTGACATGTGTGTGTATTAATGCAGCTAGGCTAGACTTATATGAAGGGTTATGCAGTTTGTGTCAAGAACAAGCTATGTGATAATAAAATTCCCGCAAATCGCAGGATGGTTGGTCATACAGCTGCCCCATCCTCTCCAGCGGTCACAACGTCACTTAACTGATATACTAAATTGTCCGAACCTAACCTAACAGATGACGCACGAATAGAAAACGGGATATCACATCAATTTTGCGAGCCTCTATCATTTTAGTACATCAGTTTTGTTGTTGTTGTTGTTGTTGTTGTCTTAGTGGTTTTACACGTCAAAATGCGACGAACAGTTCAAGAGGCCGGGTTGCATATAGGGGTCATGTGATCAGTCGCCTGCACTCTCCAACTTTGAGTGCAATATGGAGATATCCCCCAAGAACGCGAGAGTGCATAAAGGACTTGCAAAGCTCGAGGTTGAGTCCAGTGACTCAACATTTAATAAGGAAGTGTCAGACATAAACAGATCACAACGGGTTCTAGTGTTCTCCGGCACTTCGGTGCCTGTAATTTCTCTCCTATCAGACCTAAATATTTGCAGCAGTGTGGGTATGGATGGAGCAGTGTGGGTATGCATGGAGCAGTGTGGGTATACATGCAGCAGTGTGGGTATGGATGGAGCAGTGTGGGTATGGATGGAGCAGTGTGGGTATGGATGGAGCAGTGTGGGTATGCATGGAGCAGTATGGGTATGCATGCAGCAGTGTGGGTATGCATGGAGCAGTATGGGTATGCATGCAGCAGTGTGGGTATGCATGGAGCAGTGTGGGTATGGATGGAGCAGTGTGGGTATGCATGGAGCAGTATGGGTATGCATGCAGCAGTGTGGGTATGCATGCAGCAGTGTGGGTATGCATGCAGCAGTGTGGGTATGCATGCAGCAGTATTTTTACCCACAAAGTGGAAGTGGGGGAAGGGGGGAAGATCTAAGTCTAGCTCAAATTGATCTTTGTTGCATGTTAATTTGGCTGCAATGACGATGTTATCTTGAGTTATATTTGTGAACGATGGTATCCAAACAAAACATATTCTAAACCGTTTTCCTGTGCGAGCAGGTTATTTATGATTAATAAATGATCATTTATCATTACTACCACCCTCTTACTACCTCGTGAGGGCTTTTCTCTATCATTACTACCACCCTCTTACTACCTCGTGAGGGCTTTTCTCTTACAATGTTCTCGCAGAAGTTTTCAAGTGGTTAAAGTACAGACGTTCTGTCGTGACACTAATCCTCTTGTAGATGTGATTTATGAAATATGAGACGAGCGAGGAAACTATTTTAAGATGTTTGATCGTGTGCTGAAGAAGCCATAATCCCCGTGGCAAAGAGGACCCTGGTCGTAACGTCGCTACTTGAGAGAGAGAGAGAGAGAGAGAGAGAGAGAGAGAGAGAGAGAGAGAGAGAGAGAGAGAGAGAGGGAGAGAGAGAGAGGTGTGTGTGTGTGTGTAAGACACAAGACAAGTTTATCTTTTGTCTTCTCTGACCCTTGATAAGGACCCTTAGCAAGTCTGGAAGGAAAGGGAAACATTCACTGTAAGAGTGTGAAGCCTCGGGAAATAATTACATTTTCACACACCGACCACAAACCTGTTGGCGTGGCGTTCAGCGTGTCCACGTGTGTTGCCTCACTCAAGATGACGCATCCATCATCGTGCTGGGACGCCACCAACGAACACTTCCCATGCATGCAGTTAGGGAATAAGACGTGCAAAGTGCATCTCGGTAACCAAGTGCATCTATGTAGCTAAGTATATCTAACCAAGCTTATATATTATATATATATATATATATATATATATATATATATATATGTGTGTGTGTGTGTGTGTGTGTATGTGTATGTGTATGTGTGTGTGTGTGTGTGTGTGTGTGTGTGTGTGTGTGTGTGTGTGTGTGTATAGCCAATGGAGTTACGTAGAGAGTGTATTTATGTAACCAAGTGTATTTATGTTGCATAGTCAAGTCATTGCAAGAACAGGGGGTGTCCACATTCCGAGGCTAAGCAACACTTAACCTATAATTTGTGAGCGTCCGTGGCTGCTCCGGCCTATATTTGTATATAAATATTGCAAGCCGCAGCTTCTGAGCGCCTTGGTGCAGCATGTTGAACACATTCTCCAGAGCGGGGGATTGCAGCTTGCAACATCTGTTGCTGCTGCAGCTCATGTTTGTCACCGTGTGGTGATAATCTGAGAGGCATCCTGCACATACACGCACATGTACACACATACTCACAGGCGTCACAAACACACACAGGCTATCATATGCACACTACATCATATGTGCGTATATGTATACATCATATGTATACTGTTTGGTGTCAGACACCAAACAGAATGCCTTGAAGGAAACCAACGTCGTCCATGCCTTCACATGCCCACTTGGGGACTGTAAGCCCCAAAGAACTCGGTATATAGGCAAGACAACAACGTCTCTTTCTAGGCGATTAACAATGCACAAACAACAGGGATCCGTCAAGGAACAAATAATCTCTTCTCACAATCAGACCATCACCAGAGAAATCTTAACAAGTAACACAGAATTCATCGATAGATACAGCGATAGCAGGAGACTCGACATCAGCGAGGCACTACACCAAAAAGTCAACGCCAGCAATCAACAGCCAATAAACACATAACTATATTCTACCCACTTCAAGACCCCGAACCAACATTAGGAGCAGCAAGAGAAAGTATGGGACAATAGGCCTCCTGCAGGAGAAGAAGGCCTGCAGTTACTTCCATTCTTATGTTTTCATACCCAATTTATACCCACCTCGCCTGACAGCTGGGTGGACAGCGCTTCGGATTCGTAGTCCTGAGGTTCCGGGTTCGATCCCCGGTGGAAGTAGAGACAAATAGGCAAAATGCTTCTTGTCACCCTGGTGCCCCTGTTACCTAGCAGTAAATATGTACCTGGGAGTTAGACAGCTGCTACGGCCTGCTTCCTGGGGTGGAGGCCTGGTCGAGGGCCGGGCCGCGGGGACACTAAGCACCGAAATCATCTCAAGATAACCTCACCCAAAACTTTTGTGTCATATCACCTCACCCAAAACAAACAAAAGCATGATGTATGTTATGTGTAAAGCAGTCTTTGAAACTGTAAGAAGCCCTTACGAAACGCTTTTAGGCGTCAGACCAAAAATAAAATGTAAAAAATGAATTTTGGAGAGTTAATTTTTCAATTACCCTCGACAGTGAAGAAAACCTAAGAAATATTGAGAATATTCGTGTTAGAATTATTAATCTTACCCTTTCGGTCATATTCAACAAATTTATATATATATATATATATATATATATATATATATATATATATATATATATATATATATATATATATATATATATATAATCAGAGAAGACCTTGTGGATCCTCACTGAACACTTTGATATTTTCTTCTCCTACCACCCCTATTCTTTTGGTATGTGTGTATATTTATCTAACTTTATTTGAAAATGTCATTACACAAAAAAGTTACAATATTGATTACATGCAGGGTACAAGCCTGCTTGTCACAAGTTGAAAAGCTCCTCCAGCTCCTCAGATGGCGGGCAGGAACCATGGATGCAGTGAGCATTTCCTCTCTGGATTGCCACACTGAGGCGCTGAAAAAGAAAACTGGCAGCTCTAGGGTCTCTAGTTGTTTCGATTAGCTTAGACCCCAACTCCTTCAAAAAGCTAGCAGCACTTTTACCCCAGGCACCAAGTGTCTCTGAGGCAATGGGACAAAATTGTAGTGGTGCTCAAGGTCTCTGTATTTACGTGACTTGGCCGCTTCCGGTGATTGGCAGCTCCTCCTGCTTGAGTAGCACTGAAGTCAACATAGGTATTGCTAAAGTTGAGACGCAAGTGTAGTCCCACACCAACTGTCTACCATTCTTCCAGGGGTTCACCGTGATTCCATCTGGGCGACCGACAGGCTCATTAGGCTCGACAGGCTCATTATATATATATTATATATATATATATATATATATATATGTCGTACCTAGTAGCCAGAGCGCACTTCTCGGCCTACTATGCAACGCCCGATTTGCCTAATAAGCGAAGTTTTCAGAATTAATTGTTTTTCGACGACCTAACCTACCTAACCTAACTTAACCTAACTTTTTCCGCTACCTAACCTAACCTAACCTATACAGATAGGTTAGGTAGGTTAGGTAGGGTTGTTAGGTCGGTCATAAACTACGTAATTTTAACTCCAATTAAAAAAAATTGACCTCATACATAATGAAATGGGTAGGTTTATCATTTCATAAGAAAAAAATTAGAGAAAATATATTAATTCATGAAAAACTTGGCTTATTAGGCAAATCAGGCCTTGCATAGTAGGCTCAGAAGTGCGTTCTGGCTACTAGGTACGACATATATATATATATATATATATATATATATATATATATATATATATATATATATATATATATATATATATATATATATATATATATATATATAAGTGTGTGTGTGTATGTGCATACAGGCTCTGACAGGCTCATTATTATATATATATATATATATATTATATATATATATATATATATATATATATATATATATATATATATATGTATATATATATATATATATTTGTGTGTGTGTGTGTGTGTATGTGCATACAGGATATGTGGAAGCTGGTCAGAATTGCTTTACACATTTGAAAATGCACATTAATGAACTATGTAATAGATAGATCGAACCCTCTTTATGTAGGACAGACG
>WNGS01167840.1:1291055-1304050 GCA_020271785.1 Procambarus virginalis | reverse complement strand
ACCTCCACCACGACCTCCACCACGACCTCCACCACGACCCAACCACGACCCCCACGACCCCCCCCAGTAACCTGCCACGACCCCTCACCAGACCTCCACCACGACCCCACCACGACCCCCACCACGACCCCCCCAGTACCCCTGCCACGACCCCCACCACGACCCCCCAACCGACCCCCACCACGACCCCCACGTGCTTTTGAGACAACGAGGCCGGCAGTGACCGTCAATTGTTTACCCTTGCTCAATGAGACCAGGGGGGGGGGGAGAAGAGTTATATCCGTGAAACAATATTTACCAAGTCTAGAAACGGTGGTTCGATCCCATTGTATAACCCTCAATGTTTCCCGTTTATATCATACAAATTTGTATTGTAGTTAAAAAAACAAGACTATAAAAATATGCCTTGTCTGATGGAGAAATATCGTTTAAATACGATTAATGAGTAATTCACTTTTTTTTATCACCAGTTGACTAGTTTGTAAACTGAATTATGTTCTTCTCGTTAAAGTTCTCGCTTAATAATAATCCACTTCTGGCGTAAGGATAATTAATAGTTCCTGCTGAATGTAAGTGAGTGAATGAGAGAATAGATAATAAATCCAGCCAGAGAAGAAGATAAAGAGCCCAGGCTCGCGGAAGCTATCATAGTACACAAAGAAATAACAATGGCTCTATATATCAATGATTTGTCATTGATCATTCATTCGGAGCGACGCGAAGGTTTGAAGAAGCATTCTGAGGACTCCCAGACACACTGACGTTTCAACGCAAAGAGACGCATCTTGGTGACCACAAAACTAATGACGTATTATACACCGAACATTATTTCGATGATATATGTGTCATACAGTCAATAATTGCTCTCTGTTAAATCGATGGTTTGGGAGGGTGTGGGTTCCGCCTGAGGAGAACGCGCTCGCGTACACGCGAAAATAGGTCGGGAATCAACAGATTAGACAACTGGACAACTACATTAAACGATTAGAAAGGCGATATCCAAGAGTTAACAGCGCCATCCTGCAGGCACAGATACTAAACACACACACACGCGTGTGTGCACGCCATGGTTTCCGGGAGTGCCCCCAGAAGCGTCCAGTAGCGGTGCCCAGTCCGGTGCCCCAAGACATGCTACAGTGCCCCCTGCCCAAACACGCCCCAGGACTCCACCAACCCAGTGCCCCCACCAACCCCAGTGCCCCCACTAACCCCAATGCCCCCACCAACCCCAGTGCCCCCACTAACCCCAATGCCCTTCCACTGGTGCTATAACACAAGACCCCCCCCCTCTTCCACACAACCACTGAGGGTGTTCACAGATGCAGCGTCAAACAGCAGTCTCGCGAGACTCACAGCAAGAGCACAGTTACTAATGTCTGGCGAACTGGGTATACATACAGACATACATTCCTTATACATACATACATCCATTCATACATACATACATACATACATACATACATACATACATACATACATACATACATACATACATACATACATACACACACATACATTACATAAATACATACAGCCAGGACTAATACATAAAAAACATACTTAACAGACATTCATTTGTCTGGAAAAGATAACTTAACTGTTGAACCTTAAAAGATTTAAGTATCATTAAGACTTAAGATTCTTTAGACTTTTAAGAACCCTAAAGGAGCCTTAAAGAGACATATACACATTAGTATGGAAACAGTGTACGCTACTCATAAACCAGGAATGAAATAGACCAAAAAGTGACTGGTAGTGAACAACTGGAATGTTCAACGTGTCGGTAATGAACAAGTGGAATGTTTAATATACTGGTGGGAACCAAGGAGAATGTTCACTATTCCGGATATGAACAAGCGGAAGGTTCAAATATTCCGGCAATGAGGAAGTGGGATTGTTAAAAATATGGCAGTGAACAAGTGGAATGTTCAACATACCGGTAGTGAGGAAATGGAATGTTCTACATACTAGTGAATGTTAAACTTATGACAGTGGTGTGAATGTTGATGACAGGTGGACAGAGGTTGGTGACAGGTGGGCAGAGGTTGGTGACAGGTGGGCAGAGGTTGGTGACAGGTGGGCAGAGGTTGATGACAGGTGGACAGAGGTTGGTGACAGGTGGGCAGAGGTTGGTGACAGGTGGACAGAGGTTGGTGACAGGTGGGCAGAGGTTGGTGACAGGTGGGCAGAGGTTGGTGACAGGTGGACAGAGGTTGGTGACAGGTGGGCAGAGGTTGGTGACAGGTGGACAGAGGTTGGTGACAGGTGGGCAGACTGATCACAAGTGTTCAGTCTATATGTTAAAGCGATTGTTTGTTAATGAAAGTAAGACGCCCGCCCACTCTCTCAGAGGCAGTCCCTCCAGGAGACATTCCTCTTGGGATTGCCTGAAGCGTGTGTGTGTGTGTGTGTGTGTGTGTTCACTGCTAGGTGAACAAAGGGAACAGGTGAAAGAAACTCTGCTCATTTATGTCTACCTTGGCCTGGAACAAACCCGGGGTCGTGGACTGCTAACTCCGAGCACTGTCCGCTCGGCCGCGAGACCCAAAGTGTGTGTGTGCGCGCGCGTTGTGTGGTGTTTGCGTGCATGAAACATGTTGTAATGTTCCATGTACTCGTTGTAATGTTTCTCGATCTTTCACATGCTGCTGATGTTACCTCGACTACGTGTGCCTCTGTTTTAGTGCTGGAATTATACTCCCCTTTCAAGTACTGTTCTACCGTGGCGAGGCGGGAGAAACAACTGTCTGTGGGGGAGTCATGGCAAACACAACGACAGATTTCAGTGTTGTAAATGCTTGTGAGAACAATGGAAGCACCGGAAGATTGGGTGGAAAGTTAGGAGGAGGAGGAGGAGGAGGCTGAAAGGAAGTGTGTTTTGTGGTTATAGGAAAATACGAGAGAAGAAGATTATAATTATTAGTTGTAAAATCAGGCTACTGTTGGGATGTTGAGACTGTTGGGATGCTGAGACTGGTGGGATGCTGAGACTGGTGGGATGCTGAGACTGTTGGGATGCTGAGACTGTTGGGATGCTGAGACTGTTGAGATGCTGAGAGTACATAACGATGGAAAAACACGAGAAGGTCCATGATGCTCACATTGTCAGGAACAGGTGCCAGACAGGTCCCACAACAGGTGCCACAACAGGTCCCACAACAGGTCCCACAACAGGTGCCACAACAGGTCCCACAACAGGTCCCACAACAGGTGCCACAACAGGTGTCACAACAGGTGCCACAACAGGTGCCATAACAAACCACCACCCACCATTGAAGAAAGGTGTTGTTGAGGCCAATTCCATCCGCAACTTCAAAAAGGAAATATAAGAAAACGTACAGATTGAGGGAAGAATAATTTGCGCGTCGGGTAGAAACGGGTAGGAGGCGGCGGAGCATGGAGAGCCAGCCCTCAGTCCCTCGTTGGTCACTGATAGATAAGCAGCACCACCAACAACAGCAACAACAGCAACAGTAGCACTAGCAGCAACAGCAGCAGCAGCAGCACCAACAACAGCAACAGTAGCACTAGCAGCAACAGCAGCAGCAGCAGCACCAACAACAGCAACAGTAGCACTAGCAGCAACAGCAGCAGCAGCAGCAGCACCAACAACAGCAGGAGGTGGAAGAAAGCGGTGGATGGTGGTGGTGGCGGGCGTGTAATGTAAGAAGCCAGTGACTGAGGGGGCGCGGGCGTGGGTGCTGGGCGTGGGCGTCGTGGTGGCGCGGCATCCCGGGGCCTCCTGACCTCCTCCTGCGCGGCAGTAATGGACTCCAGGGATCCCGTGGCGTCTACTTATAAATCGGGAAGGAGGCCCCTGGCCAGGCCAATATTGTGAGCCAGGGAGCAATAATTGAGCCCTCCATCTTGGATATCACAACCTCGAGTTTTATCATTACTGGTCCGCTGTGTTACCTCCATACTTAATGGCCTTTCCATCATCCCTAGGGGCAAGAGCTCTCTCTCTCTCTCTCTCTCTCTCTCTCTCTCTCTCTCTCTCTCTCTCTCTCTCTCTCTCTCTCTCTCTTCTCTCTCTCTCTTTCTTTCTCTTTCTCTCTCGATCTCGATCTCGATCTCGATCTAAGGGTGTTGTGATGTAGTGGGGAGTGGTGGTAGTGTGGTGGTAGTGGTAGTGTGTTGTGGGGGTAGTGTATTGTGGTAATGTGGTTAGTGGGTTTCATGTTGGAATTGTGTGTTTTACTAATGTGTTGGAGTGATGTGGTTTAGATTTGTAGGGTTGTGATCTTGTTGGTATGTTGTAAAAGTATGTTGTGAGTGGAGGTTGGTGAGATGGAGGTGTGGGGAGCTTTCTTGTGGGAGCAGGCGAGAGCTGGAGGTGTGGTGGCACTGTGACGTTTGGAGGTGATGCCTCCTCCACTCCACACACTCCTGCCTCCAGGAGTCTCGCATCCAGCAGCTGGCTTCCCAGACCCCGAGCACCACCTGTGCTCGACTCCTGCGCGTACCATCTGGCTCACCCACCTCCTCAGGTAACTATAAGATTTACACTTCAACAAACCCACTTGTAGACAAGTAAGGCAAACATTAACATTTAACAATGATTAACAAATAAATAAAAGCTCATTATAAAGTTATTACCCATGATAATGAAGATTGCGCTATATATATATATATATATATATAATATATATATATATATATATATATATATATATATATATATATATATATATATATATATATATATATATATATATATATATATATATATATATATATATATATATATATATATATATATATATATATATATATATATATATATATATATATATATATATATATATATATATATATATATATATATATATACTGATATGAATTTAAGCGAAACAGTTCTCATCTCCTGAAGCTTTCTACGGTAATAAATGACTTTAATTTAAAGACTGTGATCTTATCCTCAGTAATGATGTGCCTGATGATGCCAGGACAGTCCTAATACAATCTCTGCCTCCTACAATCCCAGTCTCCCACAATCTTGAGGAGGAGGGACGATGCTTACCGTGTACCCCTTAAGTAATAAGGTAAAGGCTGGAGTGTCCGCTCACACGTCTTGCATGGAAAGGAATCTTTAAACGTCAAAAACGTTGTGCAAAACATTGTCGGTCTATTGATTATATACAGTTTTTGTTCTTTTATTTTGCAGAAGATGGAGTCACAAGAGTTAATCCTGTAAGTTTAAGGTTGATGGAGGTTTACATAGAGCCGCTGTTTGTTCTTGTTAAAGATTTGCTACCTGGAATAAAAAGTTGCAAGTAGCACGGGCTATGGTGAGCCCGTAGAGCCGCTGTGTCGCCCTGGTTGCCATCGACGGCTCCCAGGAGGATGATAAACGGGCCCCCTAATAACAACTATGTCATTGTGATTAATTAATTCACAGCAGTTGTAGAGTGTAACGTAAACACGGCAGCTTGCATGTGTATTAGCCCCATACAGGGGGCTCTGTCACAGAGTGCCAGCCCGGGCCACGGCAATGTCACTCTTAGTGTCTCTGGTGCATAGAGACGGATTTCCCTCCACCGCCCTCTTCCCCTCCAACTGTGCCAATCAAACGAAAGGCGCTAATGGATCCTGGCCCGCGTGGAGCCTCGCTATAGAGTCGAGGTTTGGGGCAGCGGGGTAGTGCCTCCCGCCGGCCTAGCGTAACAGCTGAGACGGGGCCCTGGTGGGGAGCTGAACGCGGCAGCAAGTAGTGATCCACGAGCCCTCCCCAGGGGCTCTCCTTCCCCCTGGGGTCCCTGGCTGCTGACAGCCACCCCGGGTGGCTGTCAGAAGCTAGAGACCCCAGGGCTGTCAGCAGCTAGAGATCTTTTCCCCTGTGGAGCTCGTCGACCTCCTCCCCCCCCCTTCTGTGGTCTGATGACAACGGAGGGCTCCTTTACCCCTGGAGTCTCTGGCGCCTGATAGCCACCCCGGGGTTCGCTTGGGTTGGACGGTAGAGCGACGGTCTCGCTTCATGCAGGTCGGCGTTCAATCCCCGACCGTCCAAGTGGTTCGACGCCATTCCTTTCCCCCCGTCCCGTCCTAAATCCTTATCCTGACCCCTTCCCCAGTGCTATATAGTCACAATGGCTTGGCGCTTTCTACTGATCATTTCCGTTCGTCTCCCCGGGGGGGGGTGTCTGTGGCTCGTGACAGTCACCAGCAGCCGACGGATGACAGTATGAGTTAGTTTACCCGAGAGGATACAACTACCGCGGTAGATGTTTAGACACTTGATGGGGCCACCGTCGAGCGCCCTGTTGGAACACGATTATTTCCGTTCTGTATTTTTCCGAAATCAATTATCCACGTAAGGCGAGGGTTAGGTAGGAAAGGTTTGCTTCCCTTACCATGACGCAGGGCTGGACCATGGCGCCAGGCTGGACCACGGCGCCAGGCTGGACCATGGCGCCAGGCTGGACCATGGCGCCAGGCTGGACCACGGCGCCAGGCTGGACCATGGCACAAGGCTGGACCATGGCGCCAGGCTGGACCATGGCACAAGGCTGGAACATGGCGCCAGGCTGGACCATAGCGCCAGGCTGGACCATGGCGCCAGGCTGGACCATGGCACAAGGCTGGACCATGGCGCCAGGCTGGACCATGGCACAAGGCTGGAACATGGCGCCAGGCTGGACCATGGCGCCAGGCTGGACCATGGCGCCAGGCTGGACCATGGCACAAGGCTGGACCATGGCGCCAGGCTGGACCATGGCGCCAGGCTGGACCATGGCGCCAGGCTGGACCATGGCACAAGGCTGGAACATGGCACAAGGCTGGATCATGGCACCAGGTTGGAACATGGCACCAGGCTGGAACATGGCACCAGGCTGGAACATGGCGCCAGGCTGGACCATGGCGCCAGGGCATGGGTAACGCTCATCTGAGGGTCACAACTATGAGATGATCATAGTGGTGACCTTGGGGGGGAGGGGTCACTATCTCCACTAGTTCAGCGATAATCCCTCCACACGGAAATTGAAGCATGATGTATTGCGTGTTTGGACGTTTTGGGGAGGAGAGAATTGGTTGAGTTTGGCAAAGACCTCTCCCTCGACGCCGGCCACGTGCCCCTCCCTCCCGACGCCGGCCACGGGCCCCTCCCTCCCGACGCCGGCCACGGGCCCCTCCCTCCCGACGCCGGCCACGGGCCCCTCCCTCCCGACGCCGGCCACGGGCCCCTCCCTCCCGACGCCGGCCACGGGCCCCTTCCTCCCGACGCCGGCCACGGGCCCCTCCCTCCCGACGACACCCTGCTAGGGAGGGAATATTAACGAGACGATCTATGGTATAATATGATATTTGGTTACACTGTTTTTATATGAACTTCACTTCACTTTTTACTCTGAGGCTCGATTATGCTGTTGTGTTTTTTGTGAGAGAGTCGCTATCTGCAGCCTTATTTATATTAGGCTTCGTTCCAGCCCGGCCAGGCTTGCTGAGGTGTTCCGATCCTCTCTGGCGCCAGGGAGACCAAATATTCAATGTGTACTCACCTATTTGTATTTGCGGGGGTTGTGCTCTGGCTCTTTGGTCCCGCCTCTCAACTGTCAATCAACAGGTGTACAGATTCCTGAGCCTATTGGGCTCTGTCATATCTACACTTGAAACTGTGTATGGAGTCAGCCTCCACCACTTCACTTCCTAATGCATTCCATTTGTCAACTCAACCACTGTGTGTGTGTGTGTGTGTGTGTGTGTGTGTGTGTGTGTGTGTGTGTGTGTGTTTGTTTGTGTGTGTGTGTGTGTGTGTGTGTGTGTGTGTGTGTGTGTGTGTGTGTGTGTGTGTGTGTGTGTGTGTGTGTGTGTGTGTGTGTGTAAAACCAGGAAATATCGTAAATTTCGTCCAACTTATCTGTGAACAAATTTTCATGTCAGAGTTTACATGTTGCTTAAGGTAAAAAAAAACTGACTCGGTAAGCTGTCAGGCAGGGCGCCTGACGGCTGGCTGGACAGCGCTTCAGATTCGTAGTCCTGAGGTTCCGGGTTCGATCCCCGGTGGAGGCGGAGACAAATGGGCAAAATGTTTCTTTCACTCTGATGCCCGTGTTACCTAGCAGTAAATAGGTACGTGGGAGTTAGACAGCTGCTACGGGCTGCTTCCCTGGAGGTGTGTAACAACAAGGAGGCCTGGTCGAGAACCGGGCCGCGAAATCATGATTTCGCCCGAAATCATCTCAAGATAACCTCAAGGTAACGTCACTCGTTATCGTCGCTGGCTCTGTATAACAATTCAAAAGTAGGCGTGATGAACCTTATCTACGCTAGTTAAGAGGCAGACCCAAGAGCTGACGTTTAACCCCCCAAAAACACAACTAGGTGAGTATGCACACTTTCATATGGCAACACGTAACTTCAGACTGTAAGACAGGATCCAGAAGCTAAGTCTTACCCCCCTTGTAAGCACACACAGGTAGACACATACAGGTCCAAATACCCTCAAAAATACACAAGAATGTATTCATAACTCACATTTACATTCGATGCTGAAACCTGGGATTAAATTTTCATTTCTGTTTTCAAACTGCTGTCTCTCGTCAAATGTTTTTATTAATAGGATCAAGGGAAGGCATTAGTGGAGGTGATGGGCGACACAAAGAGCCATTATGATGGCCTGAGCACCAGCCTTTTGTGCTCCACCACCACCATTAATCATAAGTCCGTCCTTTGATTAATTACCCAGGATCTTGTCTCAGCATCAGTATCATTTATCACCCTCCTCCTCCACCAGCACCCTCACTCTTCCCTTGGGTACCTCTAGAAGCACCTAGTCTCCCCTTGGGTACCTCTAGGGGCACCTCATCTCCCCTTGGGTACCTTTAGGGCACCTAGTCTCCCTTGGGTACCTGTTGGGCACCTCGCCCCCCCCCATCCTCACACAACACACACCACACAGCCAAGATCTCCCATTAACAATAAACAAGGACGCACAAACATCGTACAGAGATCCTTCGCTATAATACGGAGCACCTCCCTGGAAAAGAGGAGTTTTTCCCGACTACATAAAAATGGCTCATGTGGTACCAATATAG
This sequence comes from Procambarus virginalis, assembly GCA_020271785.1. Taxonomy (NCBI): domain Eukaryota; kingdom Metazoa; phylum Arthropoda; class Malacostraca; order Decapoda; family Cambaridae; genus Procambarus; species Procambarus virginalis. The sequence goes on along the minus strand of WNGS01167840.1, from coordinate 1,295,015 downwards.
AAGAATGTGGAGAGGCAAGAAATGCAAATCTGCAGACCAAAAGCATTAGCAGCCTGCACGTTTCTAGACAAAGTAACCGAAGGTTGTGCCGGGAGCTGGCACAACCAACCTCTTCGGTGGAAGGGACCAAGAGCTGGAATTCACTCCCGTATACACCTGAAGATATGCCCCAATACAGTTAGCAAGGTCATCCTTAGGAACTCCCTGAATTTAAATTGAATATCAAACGAGTGTCATCGTCCGTTAAAAAAGAATATTCTTCCTTTCATGTTTTTTTTTGTTATGTTATGTTATGGTCTAGTTCTTTAGGTTTGATACCGGATTCGGGTCCGGTATTCAGTGACATCTTTCCGGAAATGGTGAGTATGAGTACCGGTGTGTGTTGAGTATGTGTGAGTGTTTTTGATTCGTCGGCGAGTAGCAGTGTTTGTCTTGGTCTGCACTTGAGAGTGTTGNAAAATATCGTCGACATACCTAAACCAGACTACATTAGAGGGGATAATCTGGATAAGATCTTTGTTTCGAAGAACTCCATATACAAATTGCTCAAAACTGGGGAAAGGGGATTGCCCATAGCCATACCAAATGTTTGTTTGAAAAATTTTCCATTGAAACTGAAATAATTGTCTTTTATACATAATTTGATAAGTTCCAACACATTATTGGTCTGCAAGCTCAAATTATATTTAGGCAGTTCCTCACGTAGGTATTCTAACAAATCATCAACAGGTACTTTAGTGAATAAAGCAGTCACGTCAAAACTTACTAGTTTAAAGTCAAAATTCAAATTTAGTGTGGATAGCTTATTAATTAAGTCTACATTGTTAGTTAAGTGCGAGTTAGAAATAGTACCAACGATATGGGACAAAACTTTAACCAACCACTTAGAAAGTTTATAAGCCGCCGAACTAACTGAACTAATAATCGGTCTAACTGGATTATGAGGTATGCCTATTATGCCTAATATACAGTATAATAATACAATATAATATAATATACAATATAAATAATATACAATATAATATAATAATCGTACATACTATAATAACCCAGAGAAATATGGTAAACATAACACATTCTTTGGGCGAATTCTTTCACTGCATATATTATTATAATAATCGTACATACTATAATAATATATGCAGTGAAAGAATTCGCCCAAAGAATGTGTTATGTTTACCATATTTCTCTGGGTTTGAGAATATTGTCAAGACCTTGAAACTTTTTAATGTACATGTAATGTTTAGTTATGAAAACACTGTTGGTAAGCTATTAGTTAGGAACAGCCCTCGTAGTGATAATTGTGTCATTTATAAAATACCTTGTAAAGACTGTAATAAGTTCTATGTTGGGCAAACATCTAAAGATTTGAAATGTAGAATATCGCAACATAAATACTCTGTAAGACAGGGCCAATTGTCTAATGCTTTGTTTGTTCATTTGTCAGAAGATGCTAACCAAATTGATTGGGAGATGGCTTCTTCAATAACAAATTGTAAAAGCACCTATAACAGAAACATAATCGAATCTGCTTTGATACAGATCACAAAAGAAAGTAATTTGAACATTAGCAGTGGTCTATATAACTTAGATCCATTTTTAATTGGTCAATTAAAGGGCGATTTAAGTAGGATCATTGGAACACATTTGTCTCACTAATTCATTGTATATATTTACTATTTTATGCTATAATTACCTAGTTGTTGATCTGTGTGTGGTTGCTGCATCAGATGGGCCAATAGGCCGTCTGCAGTGCCACGTATTGTACCTCACCTCACTTTACCTTCTCTCCTGCCTATTTATGTCCAGTACTCGATCTGTAAAATCACTCCTTCTGAAGATGTATTAATATACGAAAGTACTTAAGGAAATTCCTGTTTCATTTTTCCTCCGTGGTCTGACATTGTCACATTTTTAATCACGTGTTTATTTTCGTGATATACACACACACACACACACACACACACATATATATATATATATATATATACCATAACTTTACATTTGCTCGTGTTGAATTCCAGTAGCCATTTCTCTGACCATCTCTGCAACCTGTTCAGGTCCTCTTGGAGGATCCTGCAATCCTCATCTGTCACAACTCTTCTCATCAACTTTGCGTTGATGTGTGTGTGTGTGCAGTCTCTGCTGCTCTGGGTCACGACTGGCTGTTTCTGGAAGTGCTGTTATCCACCTCTGACTCTGGAGGTAATGAACTATATACCTGACTCTGGAGGTATGAAATATACACACATGACTCACGAGGTAATGAAATATACACCTGGCTTTGAAGGTAACGAAATATACACCTGACTCTGGATGTAATGAACAATACACATGACTCTGGAGATAATTAAATATACAAATGACTGGAGGTAATGAACTATACATCTGACTCTGGAGGAAGGTACTATACACCTGACTCTGGTGGTAATGACTGAAGGCGCTATACGTTACACCTAACTCTATAGGAGTTGTACTGTACACCTGACTCTGGAGGTGCTGTACATTACCCTTGACTTTGAGGGTAGTGAACTCTACACCTGACCTTGAGGTGGTGTACTCTACACATGACTATAGAGGTGGTGTACTCTACACGTGACTATAGAGGTGGTGTACTCTACCGTGGCCTACGAGAGAGTGATGGCTGAAAGTAGTTGTAGTACATAAGTCGCTTGTGAGCGCATAAGTAAACACATGTGAAGAGGTGAATGTGTTCAGGTGTGTAAATCATAGAAAGATGAGTTCAGATGAGTACAGCAGGTCAGTGTGTGATGAGACATATGTCTCGACTGAGGATTTTGTGGCTGTAGGAAAACTCCAAAAATGGGCATCAACCTTGAGGATACCTTGAGGTGCTTCCGGGGCTTATCGTCCCCGCGGCCCGGTCATCGACCAGGCCTCCTGGTTGCTGGACTGATCAACCAGGCTGTTGGACGCGGCTGCTCGCAGCCTGACGTATGAGTCACAGCCTGGTTGATCAGGTATCCTTTGGAGGTGCTTATCCAGTTCTCTCTTGAACACTGTGAGGGGTTTGCCAGTTATGTCCCTTATGTGTAGTGGAAGCGTGTTGAACAGTCTCGGGCCTCTGATGTTGATAGAGTTCTCTCTCAGAGTACCAGTTGCACCTCTGCTTTTCAACGGGGGTATTCTGCACATCCTGCCATGTCTTCTGGTCTCATGCGATGTTATTTCTGTGTGCAGGTTTGGGACCAGCCCCTCTAATATTTTCCACGTGCAAATTATTATGTATCTCTCCCGCCAGAGCTCAAGGGAATACAGATTTAGGCTCTTAAGTCGGTCCCAATAGTTTAGATGTTTTACCGAGTGGATTCTAGCAGTAAAAGACCTCTGCACGCTCTCCAGGTCAGCAATTTCACCAGCAGTGAAAGGGGCTGTCATTGTGCAGCAGTACTCCACTCTAGAGAGCACAAGCGTTTTGAAAAGTGTCATCATCGGTATAGCATCTCTAGTGTGAAAAGTTCTTGTTATCCAACCTGTCATTTTTCTTGCAGTTGTGACGGCTACTTTATTGTGTTCTTTAAAGGTAAGGTCTTCCGACATGAGTACACCCAGATCCTTTACATTGCCTTTTCGTTCTATGTTATGATTTGCCTGAGTTTTGTACGTGGTTTCCGTTTTTATATTTTCATTTATATTTTCATTTCAATCAACATTACAAAGAAATAACAAATTATTAATTTGCTGGAATAATTGATAATTTGTTCTCATCCTCCCTTCCTGCCACCCTCCCTTCACCCCCCCCTTTCGTAATCCATTCCCCCCCCCACCTCTACATTACCCCTCCCCCCACATCACCCCCCCCCCCTCTCATCCCCCACCACTACCTCACCCCTCTCCACCTACCTCACCCCACCCCCATCTTTACCTCACCCCCTCCTCCCACCTCACCCCCAATCAATACCTCACCCTCCCCCACCTCACCCCCACCTCCCCCCTCCC
>WNGS01167840.1:1231944-1273375 GCA_020271785.1 Procambarus virginalis | reverse complement strand
GGATTGCAACCTGGTTATAGTAGCATAAAGTGTTGAGGTTAATATTCTTATGTCTTGTATATAATGCGTTATGTTTATTGTTTTATTAAAGTACATAATTAGCAGGTGGTTTGCCTTTGTCCTGGTGAGGCTTCCCAGAAAGTTGAAAAAGAGAGATAGATAGAGAGAAAGGGTTACAGCTGCAGACAGGGTGGTAAGAAATACTAATTCAGAAAAGGGGGAGTGAGGAGATCATTCCAACAAGGAGAGAGTGGGGAGTCACGACGGCTCAAGTAGGGTGTGTGCACAGGACGAGGCCAGTGTTGGAGCCGCATCCCCAGTTGTGATGCTAAACCCATCTCCAAGATCAAGGGGCATATAGGGTGATCTAAGAAAACTACAAGCACTCTAGAGTTCGTTGTTGGTCGGCCAGCGGTAGTGATAGTGTGGCTGCCGAAGTCGCCTTGTCTGTTCTGGCAGAGAGTGGTTGGGGGACGTTGTCTATCTGTATGCAAGGAATAGTCTGGTGCAGCAACCAGAGCTTTGGGAGGTCTAAATCCCAACCCTTCACGAAGTTCGGAACAGGACAAAGGTCAAAGAAATATAGACATGGGAATATATATTAAATACGTGGCAAATATTGATTGAATAGTTTAAAAGCATGGGCAGAGGATAAACATATAAATGAAGGACATGACATGAGATGTCGAGAGCTTGTGGAGAAGATGTGAGGCTTGCTGGTCACTTGAGTAGCAGAAATCATCAGGGAAGGTCGTGCTCCGTTGAGTTCTTGATAGAAAAGGACCCCCCTAATTGATATACCTACAAGAGGAAGGAAGTGAACATACGTTTCGGTTGTGGAATCAGTCTGGAAACGTGTGGACTCAAGTCGGGGACTACAGGAAGCTTGGTGAACCAGTCCTGAAACATTTTCGTGGCCAGCCTGTAAGCGCCCTGTCGAGCGTCAGCGAAAGAGCGCCTTGTCGAGCGTCTGCGAGTGAGTGCCTTCAAATGAAATAAATTCTATGGTAAGTCTATTTTAGCCAGTTGTTAATGATTGCCTGTGATTGATCGTGTGCTCAGCGATCATGGCAAGTGTTTATGGATACAATAGATATGTTTTATTAAGGCAGTAAGTTTAAATAAGAGAGTAAAGACGGGGCGACCACCTGGAGGACAAAGTGACACATCCACCCTCACCAGAGGCCAAAGGCTGACTGAGGGAGGAGCGGCAGGCAGCTTAGAGGGCGGAGGGCCACCCAGGGGGGACGGAGGGCCGCCCAGGGGGGGGGCGGAGGGCCGCCCAGGGGGGGCGGAGGGCCACCCAGGGGGAGCGGAGGGCCGCCCAGGGCCGCCCAGGGCCGCCCAGGGGGAGCGGAGCATGGATCCGTCCGAACGGAGGAGTCCCCCCCTCGCGACGTGCGAGAGTTTAAAGAGATGTCAAGTGAAGATATGTCAATGGGAATTGCAGGTTTGTTTGGGGATGGAGTTGATGGGAGAACTTCGAGACCAGGGAAGAAGTTAGTAGAAGGAACTCCAAGACTGTAGAAGGAATACTGAACTCTGGAAGAGCAGAGCCCCCATAGTGAGAAGCTGGACCTCAAGCTGTGTGAAGCAACAGGAAGTGCACTTGCACGTGTCTGTGGAATCAGTGGTGGAGCATCACTGGTGTTCGAGGAAAACTTCATTGTGTAGCAGTCTGGGAGGGCTGTTGAAGACCCTTGTACACAGTTCTGAGAGAATCTAGAGATACACAGGGTAGTGAGCCTCTAGATGTAGAGTGGAGGTTCATGGTGACTACTTATAATGTATTAGGAGAGTGCTTGAATGTCATTGGCGTGCAAGACGCAGTGGAAGGTGGGTGATTTACCATTTTTGTGTTGAATTTCTTTGCAGATATTTCTAGTGTCTCAGCCACGGGCAGAACTTTATATACCCTCAGGACGGATTGTATAACATTGATGTTTCTAATGTTACAGCCATAGGCTGAGTTATATATATATCAGGGCTGATTGTATAAGTATTATTACGACAAGAGTTAACCCCACTTGGTGAGGGAGAATTAAGTGGCAAGTCAGAAGTGGGGCAACCACTTGATATAGACGGCTGGTGAGCCAGGATATAGTATTGGATTGAAACCAGGTTTTAGTAGCTTAAAGTGTTTTGGTTAATATTCTTATCTCTTTTATGCAAGTGTACTGTATATGTTCTTGTGCATTAAATGTGTATAGTTAATAATTAATTGCCCTTGTCCTGGTGAGGCTTCCTAGAGAGCAAAGAAGAGTGAGAGAGAAAGGATCAAAGCTGTAGACAGGATGGTAATGAATAATAATTCAGAAAAGGGGGAATTGATGAGATCATTGCAAACAAGTAGAGGGTGGGGCATATGTCAGACCAATCCTGGAGTATGCAGCCCCAGCATGGAGTCATATCTAGTCAAGGATAAGACTAAACTGGAAAAGGTTCAAAGGTTTGCCACCAGACTAGTACCCGAGCTGAGAGGTATGAGCTACGAGGAGAGACTACGGGAATTAAACCTCACTTCGCTGGAAGACAGAAGAGTTATGGGGGACATGATCACCACATTCAAGATTCTGAAGGGAATTGATAGGGTAGATAAAGACAGGCTATTTAACACAAGGGGCACACGCACTAGGAGACACAGGTGGAAACTAAGTGCCCAAATTAGCCTCAGAGATATTAGAAAGAACTTTTTTAGCGTTAAAGTGGTTGACAAATGGAATGCATTAGGAAGTGATGTGGTGGAGGCTGACTCCATACACAGTTTCAAGTGTAGATATGATAGAGCCCAATAGGCTCAGGAATCTGTACACCTGTTGATGACAGGTGAGAGGCGGGACCAAAGAGCCAGAGCTCAACCCCACAAACACAACTAGGTGAGTACAACTAGGTGAGTACACACAAAGTAGCACAGGAAAGAGCACAAAAAAGTAAATCCAGATGTAATTGGACATACGGAAACAAAACTCTCAGAAATCATAACAAATGCGGTGTTTCCCCAGGAATACACTGTAATAAGGAAAGAGAGGGAGGGTAGGGGAGGGTGGCTCTACTCATGAGAAATGAATGGAATTTCAAGGAGATAGTTATCCCAGGCTGTGAAGGGTTTAGAGACTACATAACAGACACCATGACGATGGGAGGACCAAGAGTAGTAGTAGTAGCAATGATATATAACCATCCACCAAATGACAGAGACCCAGGCAGGAGTATGACAGAAACAACATAGCAGTTAACTATATAATTGAGAGGGCAGCCTCTGCTGCCTGTAGAACTCGATCCCATCTGCTCATCATGGATGACTTCAATCACAGAAGGATAGACTGAGAGAACAAGATCCGCATGGAGGAGAGGAAACATGGAGAGCTAAACTCCTGGAGATGGCAACAAGTAACATTTGAAGCCAACATGTCAGAGAACCCACAAGGTGAGGTGAAACGATGAACCAGCAAGACTCGACCTAGTATTCACTCTGAATGACTTCAACATAAAGGAAATTGACTTCGAGACCCCGACAGGAATGAGCGATCACAATGTACTGACATTTGAGTCTCTGGTCGAAGAAGGGCTAACGTACTCGAAAAAGGGAACAGAAAGCAAAAGGCTAGCATTCTGTAAGGGAAACTATGAGGAGATGAGAAAATTCCTAACGGATATAACATGGGACAACCCGCTCTCACACAAGACAGCACATATATGGCTTAATGCTTAAAGTCAATATGTTCAATATGAATTAGTACATATGTGGTATATTCCCAGTTACATTTTTTCCACGGCCCAAACTCTTCCTCACGTACTAATTTACGTCTCACAGTACCCATACATCGCCGTAGACAGCAGAATAGTCATGATTGGTTCACTTATAATGAAAATTGTAGTTTTCAGGTCCCACATGTGTTGTGAAATTTACCTGGTATTGTCCATGCTCTTAGAATATTACAGATCAGCTACATCCTATTGAAGTTCCGTAGTTTTGTTTGAGAAATATTAGTTCTTCTTAGTAAATTATAATAAGCACTATAAATTATTACATAGAATAATAGTGCTTCACAAATCAACATTATATAAACTAGTTTATGCTTTAAAAGTCTTTTTAAGAATGTATTGTAGGAATGTTAACAGAAAACGATGTTTCGTTGGAATGTCTATGGGGTAAATTACTGCAAACAGTATGGCATAGTGTCTACTACCTACTGTAGGATAGGGCATAGTGTCCACTACCACCTGTTAGGTGAGTAAGGGGTCCATACCACTTGTAGAATGGGTCTGGGCCCAATAACTACCCATAGGATAGATTTGGGTCCACTACCGCCTACAGGATGGGTATATGGTTCACTAATACACACAGGATGTGTATGGCGTCCACTACCCCTGCAGGATGGGTATGGGGTTCACTACTGCCCAAAGGATGGGTTTGGGAGCCACTATCATCTGCAGGATGAGTAAGGAGGTCCACTATTTCCCACTGGATGGGTATATGTTCCACTTCCGCCCATAGGATGTGTGTGAGGCGTCCACTATACCGCCCACAGGTGGGTAATTTAGTATCATTAAAAAAATACTTCCACATGCGGACGGCGACCCGTAATGTGGCCGCGCAGCTCACGTCATCAAAATACAATGTACTCATGTGTGGTTTGTTATACATATTGATACCCATTGTTTGACCCGGCCGTGTATAGTCGGGTAGTTTGGTGGTGTATATTCCTACACCGTTGCTTACACTGTAGATCACTACACTGTAGATCAGTACACTGTAGATCACTACACTGTGAGTAATGACCAATATGACTGTTACTCTCTCACGTGGCAAATCAATTTGCGCAGAAATATTTCGACAAAGCCCAGAGGAACTCTGGTCAGGAGCCCTGGAGTGAAGGTTGGTCTGGGGCCCTGGAGTGAAGGTGTGTCTGGGGCCTGGAGTGAAGGGTGTCTGGAGCCTGGAGTGAAGGTGTGTCTGGAGCCCTGGAGTGAAGGTGTGTCTGGAGCCCTGGAGTGAAGGTGTGTCTGGGTCCCTGGAGTGAAGGTGTGTCTGGGTCCCTGGAGTGAAGGTGTGTCTGGGTCCCTGGAGTGAAGGTGTGTCTGGGGCCCTGGAGTGAAGGTGTGTCTGGAGCCCTGGAGTGAAGGTGTCTGAGGCCCTGGAGTGAAGGTGTGTCTGGGGCCCTGGAGTGAAGGTGTGTCTGGGGCCCTGGAGTGAAGGTGTGTCTGGGCCCTGGAGTGAAGGTGTGTCTGGGGCCCTGGAGTGAAGGTGTGTCTGGGGCCCTGGAGTGAAGGTGTGTCTGGGGCCCTGGAGTGAAGGTGTGTCTGGGGCCCTGGAGTGAAGGTGTGTCTGGGGCCCTGGAGTGAAGGTGTGTCTGGGGCCCTGGAGTGAGGTGTGTCTGGGGGCCCTGGAATGANCGCTAGACGCACCTCCTCGGCCGCTAGACGCACCTCCTCGACTGCTAGACGAACACTCTTCGGATCTAGACGCAAATTTCTCATCACCATAAGTGCCGAACGCTTCTCGGTTGTTAGACTCACCTACTCAGCCGCTTTACACATCACCTCGGCCGCTAGACACACCGTCCTGACCGCTAGACGCACCGTCCCGGCTCCTAGACGCACCGTCCCGGCTCCTAGACGCCGTCCCGGCTCCTAGACGCCTCTCAAGATCAGGTTGCTGCAGTGTTTTGCTTGCCAATTTAAAATGGACAAACTCGGACCTATTTTGGCGTTGGTGTCCATATTTTGAACGTATGATCCCACAGTGGCTGCATGTGATAACCTTTTTGAAGTTTTGGCTCAATCCTTCAAATTACACAACAGGACAGACCAGAGCAGCCAAAAGAGGAACTACGACGTACGCTGAGTGCGCTACTGAACCAGAACGCTGAAGTGCGTTACTGAACCAGAACGCTGAATGCGTTACTGAACCAGGACGTACGCTGAGTGCGTTACTGAACCACAAATACACTTAGTGTGTTACTCTAACCTGTCATCATGGTTAAGTCTTGAAGCATTGTGCTCTCACAAGACAGATTGTCCATCTTCCTTTCTGGTATTTGTATACTCTGCAGTATCGTATATCTGCGAGAAGGAGGAAGACATCAAATAGATATCTGCGCTTGGCAGTAGCTCAAAAAAGTCAAGCTCTCCTAAATCATAATAATTAACCCCATGTTCAGTGTTTGCAACAACAGAGGTTGCAACATGCATGGAAATTAGAGACACGAGTCATATAGAGATGTCAGTAAAAGGCTCAGTTAAGAGTAGCAAATATCAGGAATATTTGATGTTATCTCCAAAACATAATATTAAATTAATATTAAGACTTTGTAAAAACATATAGGTGAGTGGTCACGCGCCGCGGACGCGTGCATGCAAACACACACACACACACACACACACACACACACACACACACACACACACACACACACACACAGAGGTATGAGCTACGAGGAAAGGCTAAAGGAACTGAACCTCACGTCCCTGGAAACAGAAGAGTAAGGGGAGACATGATAACCACCTATAAAATTCTCAGGGGAATTGACAGGTGGACACAGCAAACTCTTCAGCAGGGGGGACACGAACAAAGGGACACAGGTGGAAGCTTAGTTCCCAGATGAGCCACAGAGACGTTAGAAAGATTTTTTCAGTGTCAGAGTAGTTAATAAATGGAATGCATTAGGAAGTGATGTGGCGGAGTCTGACTCCATACACAGTTTCAAATATAGATATGACAGAGCCCAGTAGGCTCAGGAATCTGTACACCAGTTGATTGACAGTTGAGAGGCGGGACCAAAGAGATAAAGCTCAACCCCCGTAAGCACAATTAGGTGAGTACACCAGGGGGGGCCTGATAACTGAGTGGACAGCGCTATGGACTCCTAATCCTAGAGTCCGGGTTCGATCCCGACTGATGGCAGAACAAAATGGGCAGAGTTTCTTTCACCCTGCTGCCCCCTGTTACCTAGCAGTAAATAGGTACCTGGGAGTCAGACAGCTGCGGGCTGCTTCCTGGGAATGTGTGTTTGTTGGAGAGAAAAATATGTAGTAGATATGATGGAGTAAAACAGGTCGAGAGTCAGCACATAACAGAAGCGACGGTTAGAAAAGCAGGGTTCAAGAGCTAACAGCTCGCTCTTGCAGGCCATTTAGTAAATACACAGTCTCTCTCTCTTTATTATTATTAACATCTTTATTGACAAAATTATTTACAATTTGCCTAATCTGAGGATTCTCTCTCTCTCGACCGACCGAACAGATTTCTCTCGCCCTGAACAAAACCTCTCTCGACCGAACAAACTCTCTCGACCTAACAATCTCTCTCGACCGAACAAATCTCTCTCGACAGAACGAATCTTTCTCTCGAGATCTTCTAAGCACAACCCAACACAAATCTTTGGAGGATAACCACAATTAGGGATTGTCTCATTAGTGTGGCGCGGACAGCATCGAGTCACTTAGCCGGCGGGGAGGACTTAAGCGTGTTGCCGTGCAAATGGACGCATCAGGTAAACACTATCATTAAGGGCTGACAGGCCAGGACTTGGATACTCTGCGGACGCAGCGTTGTCTGCGGGGAGGAGTCTGCTAACTGGCTGCTGCTGCTGCTACGATCCTGCCTGTAAAAACACCCTGATTTACCATGATGATAATAAAGTCTTTTTTCTTTAATTAATAAACTTAGGTGTATATAGCAATATATATATAGCTACTGTGTTGTATACGAGGGATTTACAAAGTACATAGATCAAGAGTCTTGGTAGTACAGTCGGGATCGTTCTTGACTCTCAGTTGAAGAATTCCGGGTTCGAAACCAGGCGGGACAGAAATGGCTGGCATGTTTCCTATCACTCTTGCCTCTGAACCACCTAGCAGTATACAGTTACCCAGAGTTAGTCAGCTTGCTGTGGCGTTGCATCCTGGGGGAGGAAGGAAAAAATTATCAGGGGGAAGCACCAAGCCATTACGACTATATAGCACTGGGAAGGGGTTAGGATTTAAGGATGGAACTAGGGGGGGGGGGAGAAGGGGGGACTTCGATATACGCCAGACATGTCTCTATATATACTGACTGCCTGTCCCACGACTCAATGAATTATTAATTAAGAGTTTGAGTTTAACTATGAGTTTCTTAACTATCCCCATCTCAAAGGATGGTTAGTCGACAGTAGAATCAGTAGAAAACATGAGGTAGTTACAGAGTACTTACCTCAGAGTTACAGAGTACTTACCTCAGAGTTACAGAGTACTTACCTCAGAGTTACAGAGTACTTACCTCAGAGTTACAGAGTACTTACCTCAGAGTTACAGAGTACTTACCTCAGAGTTACAGAGTACTTACCTCAGAGTTACAGAGTAACTACCTACAAACTAACTCCTTAAAAAAAAGTGAAGTAGTTACAGAGCTCAAAGTACCTGAGACCATTTTGGTGTAAAATCATTGATACCGAAGGACTCACAACTATAGTGCTGGAATACCTAGATCTGGTTCACACAATTGACAAACACGTTTTCAAAGGATGTGGATGGATGGATAGAGGATGAGGGATGGATGGATATTGATGAGCGGGGGGGGGACGGGGTAGACTTTGAGGAGGACAGAGGTGTAAGAGCAGTGTAGAGAAAGGGTGAAGGGGAGAGGAGGTATAAGGGACAAAGGGTCAAGGCGGGTGACAGGGAAGAGGAGTAGGTATAAGGAGTAAGGAGAGGAGGGTATAAGTAGTCTCAACAAATAGTGGGTGCAACTAGTGTTGCCGACGCCAGCAGACAGCAGCAGAGTGAGACAGTGTTGCCGACGCCAGCAGACAGCAGCAGTGTGAGACGGTGTTGCCGTCGCCAGCAGACAGTAGCAGAGTGAGACAGTGTTGCCGACGCCAGCAGACAGTAGCAGAGTGAGACAGTGTTGCCGACGCCAGCAGACAGCAGCAGAGTGAGACAGTGTTGCCGACGCCAGCAGACAGCAGCAGAGTGAGACAGTGTTGCCGACGCCAGCAGACAGTAGCAGAGTGAGACAGTGTTGCCGACGCCAGCAGACAGTAGCAGAGTGAGACAGTGTTGCCGACGCCAGCAGACAGCAGCAGAGTGAGACAGTGTTGCCGACGCCAGCAGACAGCAGCAGTGTGAGACGGTGTTGCCGTCGCCAGCAGACAGTAACAGAGTGAGACAGTGTTGCCGACGCCAGCAGACAGTAGCAGAGTGAGACAGTGTTGCCGACGCCCAGCAGACAGCAGCAGAGTGAGACAGTGTTGCCGACGCCAGCAGACAGCAGCAGAGTGAGACAGTGTTGCCGACGCCAGCAGACAGTAGCAGAGTGAGACAGTGTTGCCGACGCCAGCAGACAGTAGCAGAGTGAGACAGTGTTGCCGACGCCAGCAGACAGTAGCAGAGTGAGACAGTGTTGCCGTCGCCAGCAGACAGTAGCAGAGTGAGACAGTGTTGCCGTCGCCAGCAGACAGCAGCAGAGTGAGACAGTGTTGCCGACGCCAGCAGACAGCAGCAGAGTGAGACAGTGTTGCCGACGCCAGCAGACAGTAGCAGAGTAAGACAGTGTTGCCGACGCCAGTAATAGTGGCAGTCGCCTCACAGTGTTGCCACTGTTCACCTGGTATTAAATAGGTACCCGGGAGTTACGTAACTGTTGTGGTTTGTGTCCTGGCAAGAAGCTGGCCTAGGGAGACCTCGGTAAGCCTATCAGGCCTCCTGCTCCCAATAACCGAAAACCAAATATTACTGAATGCTCTCTCTCTCTCTCTCTCTCTCTCTCTCTCTCTCTCTCTCTCTCTCTCTCTCTCTCTCTCTCTCTCTCTCTCTCTCTCTCTCTCACCCCCCCCCCGATCATACAGCACTACACGTTGTATAGTCATTTTACGCGTGTATATAAAATTCTACTCATTTATAAATGACATTTAAGCATAATATCCCTATTCCCGCTGTCTACAGCTATCTTCCAAGGTATTTTTCCAAAAATATTTTCCCAATGAATTTGTCAAAGGTGTTGGTTTTGTGTATTTGCTTCCATATGTCAAGAAGCCTAAGCTTCAAGCTTTATAACATGGCAATATTGCTATATATTGAATTTATATTTTCTAGTTCATCAATAAGGTGATGTAAAGTGATCCGTTAAACTGTTTCTATGAGTGCCTTGATCCTGATTTGGCAGCATTCAGCTGCAGGTGCATTTAGGTGAGGTTAGACTGGGGTCAAAATGCATTGGCAGGTGCAGTTTAGTCCTGGATAATGTTTAAGACTAAAGTATTATTGGGTGGTTGGTCAGTAAGCAATTGTGGTGGCTTTAATAACCCTCCAGAGGTTGACAAGTCTTAAGGCCAACACCAAGCTAATCAGGCGTGGGTGGGCTGGAGAACAAGCATGAAGCTGGCAACGTGTTGCTTCCAGGTGGCAGCGACGCTTCCAGGACTCAAGCTGGCAACGTCTGGACGATGCTTCCAGGCCTCCTGGACTCAGGTGTCCAGCAAGCTAGGCGGCGCTGGCCAGATGTAGAGATAAGAGACTACTGTTCATTGTCTTCCCCGTAAAGAAGGTCACAACGACCAAGTCGATAAATCCGCATTACATAAACATCTCAAATGCCTCATTTTCAGCCCACTGATCGACTAATTATTTCCGCTAATTACACACTACCGACAAAACCAATTCCGCTAATGATCACTAACAACATAACAAAAAAATCCGAGTAATCGCTCCCAAATAAAACGGACAACAAATAAAATCCCTCACCTCATAAATCCGCATTATATAAACATCATCGTTTATAATCCAGCAGCCATTAGCATTACACTTCTTCAGGTTAATAACACGGCCGGCTGACAAGCCAATTTGCCTCCTCCCTGCTATTATCTTGTGAGGTGCTTCTTCTGGCCCTTATCACCAGGTCCTGCGCGGCTCCCCTGCATCCTTAGCAGGGGCAGGACGCTCTCGTCTGGCGAGAGGTTCAGGGGACAGGGAGATGTTCAGGGGACAGCGAGAGGTTCAAGGGACAGGGAGATGTTCAGGGTCCCGGGAAAGGTTCAGGGTCCTGTGAAAGGTTGAAGGTCCTGGGAGAGGTTCAGGGTCCTGGGAAAGGTTCAGGGTCCTGGGAAAGATTCAGGGTCCTGGGAAAGGTTCAGGGTCCTGGGAAAGGTTCAGGGTCCCCGGAGAGGTTCAGGGTCCTGGGAGAGGTTCAGGGTCCTGGGAAAGGTTCATGGGCCCGGAAAAGGTTCAGGGTCCTGGGAGAGGTTCAGGGTCCTGGGAGAGGTTCAGGGTCCTGGGAAAGGTTCAGGGTCCCCGGAGAGGTTCAGGGGCCTGGGAAAGGTTCAGGGGCCTGGGAAAGGTTCAGGGTCCCCGGAGAGGTTCAGGGTCCTGGGAGAGGTTCAGGGTCCCCGGAGAGGTTCAGGGGCCTGGGAAAGGTTCAGGGTCCCCGGAGAGGTTCAGGGGCCTGGGAAAGATTCAGAAAAAAAATAGAAACGAGACTAGAGCCCTGAAAAAGCTCTAGAACTAAAGCCTTCTCCGAGTGGCTCCATAGAGCCCTTTTGTCACGTATTTTACAGAACAGAAAATAAATTTACAGTATGGCGACCAAACATGAACCACATCACCCAGATGAGGCCTAACAAGGCCCAAATAAAGCTGACAAATAATCCTAGATGTTTTATTTCTTTTTTGTTATCGCTTCTAGAAATAAATCCCAGTAACCATTTTTTGGAGGTGTTTCGGTTATATTAATATATTGATTAGTTGAACTTTAGATCCCTCCCAGTAATCCTGACTTTCAGATTTATCTTTTTCCTCCAATCTGATTTCGCAATCACAACATTGTTTAGTTGATATATATTATTTTACGATGTTGATTTTCCCCAGACCCTCACTGCTCCATCACAGTGGCTGGTTTTCTCCCGTTGCTCGAGAAGGCTGTTGTGGAGGTTATTGTTGTGAGGGGGATTGTTGGTTATATTTTAAGTGGGTATAACCAAGTTTGCATCACATTCTCCGTCGCCTGGCGTGTGAATGTCAACCTGTTTTCTCAGACTTATACTAATTTTAGTATATTGTATGTTTTTTGCGAAGTTAGGGCTAAGTTAGGTTATATATATATATATATGCGAACAAGCCTAAATGGTCCCCTGAATGGTCCCCATTCATATATATATATATATATATATATATATATATATATATATATATATATATATATATATATATATATATGTCGTACCTAGTAGCCAGAGCGCACTTCTCAGCCTACTATGCAAGGCCCGATTTGCTTAATAAGCCAAGTTTTCCTGAATTAATATATTTTCTCTAATTTTTTTCTTATGAAATGATAAAGCTACCCATTTCATTATGTATGAGGTCAATTTTTTTTTATTGGAGTTAAAATTAACGCAGATATATGACCGAACCTAACCAACCCTACCTAACCTAACCTAACCTATCTTTATAGGTTAGGTAGCCGAAAAAGTTAGGTTAGGTTAGGTAGGTTAGGTAGTCGAAAAACAATTAATTCATGAAAACTCGGCTTATTACGCAAATTGGGCCTTGCATAGTAGGCTGAGAAGTGCGTTCTGGCTACTAGGTACGACATATATATATATATATATATATATATATATATATATATATATATATATATATATATATATATATATATCCTTCTGAAGATGTATTATTAATATACGAAAGTACTCAAGGAAATTCCTGTTTTAATTCTTCCTTCATGGTCTAACACTGTCACATTTTTCATCACGTGTGAATTTTCGTGATTTACAAACACACACACACATATACATATATATATATATATATATAAATATGTGTCTGTGTGTGTGTGTGTGTGTGTGTATAGGGTATACGAAAGCTGGTCAGAATTGCATTTCTCGTTTGTAAACGCACATTAATGACACTATGTAAAGACAGCTCTAACACTGTTCATGTAGGACAGACGTAAATCTGTATATTTATGTATGTAGGTTAGATTAGCATTTTAAAAGCACTAGAATCACCTGTATTCAATAAATCCCTGAACCATATGTTTAACAGATCTCTCACCCTGTCCATGGAGGACAGAAGAAAATGTATATATTCTGGTTAGCATTGTAAATATGTGGCCACGTCTGTGGTAGAAAAATGATAAGAACAAAAAAAATACCGTAAGAAAGTTCGTCCTGTTGTTTGGTTGCCAGATGTATAACTTTTAAATAGGTTGGAGGGATGGGCTGTTATATTATGAGTCTTTAATGTACTTAGTCTTGTCTACGGTACTTGGTCCGAGCATTTCCGGTAATGTGGGTACCGTACGTGTTTGTGGAGACGTAATCTGCCGAATTCACACGCGAAATGAAATGTAAAGTGAGGACGTTTTAACCGTCGTGAACTCACGTCGTAACAACGTGGCAACAGCTTTAAGCTCCACACGTCACAAAATATAACAGAAAACAGTAGCTGCTTGTTTCCCCTCGTAAACCCACGGAACCGCCTACCCGCTAAAGGCATAAGTGCCAAGACTTAATTTCAAAACCTGGGTGGTCATCATCCTCGGGAACAATCAATGGAGAAGGGCCTTTTTATTTATTTACACAGATGTATACAGAGAGCAGACAATTTCTGACTCCTATTATCAGGCTGAGAGCTTTCCCTTCCCATAGCTGATAGTAAGGCTTACCCACTATTTTTCTCTGGAACACGACCCGCCAATGTGTTAACAACCAGGTATCGAATTACTGCTTGGTGAACAAGGGGGCATCCAGTTTAGGATTGTGACGCCCCACACAAACCTCTTTGGCCAGGACTCCAACCCAGACCAAATTACTGGCGAGGCGCGGAGGCCAGTGTAATCACCGCGCCGGCTTCATGTCTCCCTCCAGGCCACTAGGGAGATAGTGGCCCCTCAGGTAAATTCGGGTAACTTGTTGAAAGTCCAGGAAACATAGTCACTTCCGTTTCATCTGTATCGGCTGACTGTTTGTTTCTCTGGCCACGTTTGGTCGGCAAGGTTTTTATTGCTTGCTTGTCCATTTTAAAGAATGAAGAACAATTTTTATTTATATTACCTCTAAGCTGCATCACTTATGAACCCATCCCTGCCCTTGTGTGGCAGTGCACAATAGAAAGTTGTTTTCACATATCCATACTTTAAAACATTGATTGTAACCATGATATACATGTACTTCAGCCTACAGTTTAGACCTATTGTCTTATGTATGACCCTCTGTCCTGCGTGACAGTGAATACCAGCATTATCCTCACTTTAATAATACTTTATCAAAATCCTCAGATTAGGCAAAATTGTAATTAATTTTGTCAATAAAGATGTTAATAATAAAAATTGTACAAGTCGATTACCGTGTAGGGAGTCGCACTCTATCTTACCACCTAATAATGGTGTAGATAATCATATCTACCATCGATGTGACACATGTTACGTGATAACCACATTCTTTCTTCTTCTCTGAATTATTAGTGAGGGTCACGTTAACTGTTAGCAATTTGTCTCCTAGTTATTTGTTGTATATTGGTGTGGGAGTCGTCATTAGTCAGAGCTGTGCGAACGAGTCTGCTTCATCACTTGTGTTGTCCACGTCTCGGAATTCATCCCGTCGGGGGCTACTACGAGTGTACTTAACCACCCCTCTCCCCAGGCTGCCACCCACAACAGTTCCCTAACTCCCGAGTGCCTATTTTTGCATGATAGGTGAACAGCTGCAATCGAGGTGAAAGGAAACGTGTCCTGTTCGGGGACTGAACTCGGGGTCCGTCGACTGTGAGCAGAGGATTGTATTCTTCCATAACTACTTTAATGTTCAAGCAACCTGTTGTTGTGAAACTTTCTGCCTTCTCCAAGACTTTTTTTTTGTCAAAGAATGTTTTGTGGATGTCAAAGAATGTCAAAGAATAGCTGAAGATTGTGTTAAGAAAGGGTCCGCGCCTTACACTACTAGGTAACTCACTACAACAGTCTGTTACATGTAATGTATATTATATTTGGTGTACTTGTATGCAAAAATTCTTTTGGCGCAGACTTATAATTTGCCTATGAAGTATGTTTTACACCTGTGATACACCTGTGACACACCCATGTGTTAATTCATTGTGTCAGGGGACAGGCAGCCAGAATGTATTCATGCACGTTAGGTTTATATCGAGTTTATATGCGCGCACGCGCGCGCGTGTGTGTGTGTGTGTGTGTGTGTGTGTGTGTGTGTGTGTGTGTGTGTGTGTGTGTGTGTGTGTGTGTGTACTCACCTATTTGTGCTTGCGGGGGTTGAGCTTTGGCTCTTTGGTCCCACCTCTCAACTGTCAATCAACTGGTGTACAGGTTCCTGAGCCTACTGGGCTCTATCATATCTACATTTAAAACTGTGTATGGAGTCAGCCTCCACCACATCACTGCCTAATGCAGTCCACCCGTTAACTACTCTGACACTGAAAAAGTTCCTTCTAACGTCCCTGTGGCTCATTTGGGTACTCAGTTTCCACCTGTGTCCCCTTGTTCGCGCCCCACCAGTGTTGAATAGTTTATCCTTGTTTACCCGGTCGATTCCCCTGAGGATTTTGTAGGTTGTGATCATGTCTCCCCTTACTCTTCTATCTTCCAGTGTCGTAAGGTGCATTTCCCGCAGCCTTTCCTCGTAACTTATGCCTTTTAGTTCTGGGACTAGTCTAGTGGCATACCTTTGAACTTTTTCCAGCTTCGTCTTGTGCTTGACACGGGCTCCATCCTGGGGCCGCATACTCCAGGATTGGTCTTACATATGTGGTATACAAGATTCTGAATGATTCCTTACACAGGTTCCTGAATGCTGTTCTGATGTTAGCCAGCCTCGCATATGCCGCAGACGTTATTTCTTTTTATGTGGGCTTCAGGAGACAGGTTTGGTGTGATATCAACTCCTAGATCTTTCTCTCTGTCCGTTTCATTAAGTATTTCATCTCCTATTCTGTATCCTGTGTCTGGCCTCCTGTTTCCACTGCCAAGTTTCATTACTTTGCATTTACTCGGGTTGAACTTCAACAGCCATTTGTTGTATCATTCACTCAGTCTGTTTAGGTCATCTTGTAGCCTCCTACTATCATCCTCTGTTTCAATCCTCCTCATAATTTTTGCATCATCAGCAAACATTGAAAGAAACAAGTCTATACCCTCTAGGAGATCATTTACGTATATCAGAAACAGTATAGGTCCAAGGACTGACCCCTGCGGAACTCCACTTGTAACGTCTCGCCAATCTGAGACCTCACCCCTCACAATGGCTCGTTGTCTCCTGTTGCTTAGGTACTCCTTATCAAAGGCTTTCTGGCAATCCAAAAATATGCAGTGTGCCCACCCTTCTCTTTCTTGCCTGATTTTTGTTGCCTGGTCGTAGAAGTCAATTAACCCTGTGAGGCAGGACCTGCCATCCCTGAACCCATGTTGATGCTGTGTTACAAAGTTCTTTCGCTCCAGATGTTCCACTAGCTTTCTTCGCACAATCTTCTCCGTCAGCTTGCATGGTATGCAGGTTAAGGAAAATGGCCTGTAGTTCAGTGCCTCCTGTCTATCCCCCTTTCTTGTATATCGGGACTACGTTAGCTGCTTTCCAAATTTCTGGCAGTTCCCCTGTTGCCAGTGATTTGTTATACACTATGGAGAGTGGCAGGCACAGTTCTTCTGCTTTTTCCTTTAGTATCCAAGGGGAGATTCCATCTGGGCCTATAGTCTTTGTCACATCCAACTCTAGTAAACTCTTCCTTACTTCCCCGCTGGTAATCTCAAACTTTTCCAGTGGTTCCTGGTTAACTATTCCCTCTCTTATCTCTGGGATTTCTCCTTGCTCTAAGGTGAAGACCTCCTGGAATTTCTTATTCAGTTCCTCACACATTTCCTTGTCGTTTGTAGTGAATCCTTCTGCCCCTATCCTTAATTTCATAACCTGTTCCTTTACTGTTGTTTTTCTCCTGATGTGGCTATGCAGCAATTTAGACTGTGTGTGTGTGTGAGTGTGTGTGTGTGTGTGTGTGTGTGTGTGTGTGTGTGTGTGTGTGTGTGTGTGTGTGTGTGTGTGTGTGTGTGTGTGTGTGCGCGCGAGGTGTGAGAGAGATGAAGTCATAGTTCCCAGAGCTGTCACTCTCAGGTGGATGGACCCAGGGCGCAATAAACGAGACCTTCTGACCAATGTTTATGTATATCACTGTTTACCTGCTTGATGTCTGGTCCTTCAACGGGACCAGAGGTTGGCCAGGAGATCTTATAGGGCCTAGGTTTCATCTAGGCCCTATGTGGGTTGCATCAAGTAAACGAGTGCTACCTAAATCCTCCCTCGCCGCTGGATTATTTACTACAAGGAATAAATATCTGGAGAGTGATCACGTCTTTATTTCTACTGCTTCAGCCAGGTGTAAGCGTCACGCAAGCGTCACGCAAGCGTCACGCAAGCGTCACCGGGGCGTCAGCCCGCCATCAATGGCACTAGACACGAGGCACTTACTATTGTGTGGTAATTGGCACCTGTGTGTCACTGGGCACACATGGGCCGCCACACACACCTGTCTTCCTCTGGACACGGCTTTTGTTCCCTTGTACAGTCCGGTGTCTAGAGGGAAGATTTTTTTTTTGTTTTTTTGCGAGTGTGACGTGTATGTGCGGGTGTGGGGGGGGGGGGGGTAGGGGATTGGGAGGGTCTCTCTCTCTCTCTCTCTCTCTCTCTCTCTCTCTCTCTCTCTCTCTCTCTCTCTCTCTCTCTCTCTCTCTCTCTCTCTCTCTCTGTAAGACACTAGGGAAGCCAGAGTCTAGTATGAGACTAAGGAACACCTAAGACAGCGCTTCTGATCTTACGAGGTGGTTACCAGGATCTTAATAATTCACCCACGGAGCCAATTTAATTGCTCATGTAATGCAATTAAAATCAGTTGCATTTTCTTACAAAAATTTAAGTATTGTAGCATAATATAAAAAAAATCAAGAATCCATTGTAAAATATCGATCATTCACAATGAAGTCATGTTAAGATGATATATCAATAACAAAATAATCTTTGGGAGGCATGTCATGCTGCACGGGTTAAGGCGCGCGTCTGTGGTGATCCTGGACACTGTGGCTCAGTCTCGCTCCAAAGATTGTTGCAATATTATCCTTATCAGATTATTAAATTACAATTTTTGGAAACTTAAAAAAAAGTGATATGAAGATATTAAACTTTTATTGCAACAAGAGCGTATATATGGGTGCCCCGGGTGCCCTAGGTGCCCCGGGTGCCCCTGGTGCCCCGGGTGCCCCTGGTGCCCCAGGTGCCCAGGCCAGGAAGTGTCCAACATATCTGGTCACCACACTCGATCATACCTACTTTAACCTTTTACCAAAACTAGACTAGCACCCCTCAATTTCCCCCGCGCCCGTGATGAAGCATCATCCTCAATGACCAGGTTACGACGGCCGCTTCACAGAACCACATCATCGCTAGAATTAAAGAAACAGCCGAGTTTAGGCAAGCAGTCATTATCAAAAACAATAAGGGGATAATTAGCCGCCAAGTTGAGACGGGTGTTCGAGGTCTCTGCGGAGATGACCAGACCTTCGTGTCTGCTTACCTCGACGCAGCCTCTGCCCCCTGCAAGAAGGCACTGCGACCACTCTATAGGCTCTATGGGTGGGATTAGCTATGGGATAACGCGCAGTTCTAGACCATCTTGGCGAGAGCAGTCCCATACACTCTTCGTCCCAGCCAGCCACTTCACATTTGACGGGTTTAAATGCCCCGTCCCAACCGGTGTATCATTTAGCCAAGATCTGGCTGCCCTCTAATGACGATCCCGAGGTGTGTGTTACTTTTGAGAAGTCATCGGACGTTTCATTCCTTATCAGCCTGGAAATCACGGCGCTGCGTGGGCCAAGTGACCGTGTGGATGCGAGAAGAAACGTTTTGACGACTATAATTGCCGATTTGGCTAGAAATATGTAATTGGACGCTAAATGCTAAGGATTGTAATAGGAACTGTGGGCGGGTACCCCCTGGGACCCGGCCGAGGGTCCACAACGGGTACCACATGCTTGTTGTTTATTATTATGCTTCACAGTGTAAGTCACACTATAGGTACCGGTGACGGGGCAGTATAGAGCCTTCCTTCAACCCTTCCACTGACACAGATGAACATGTAGAGCAAAGTGAAGCAAGGGAGAATGATTTACAATCAATAAATTCCCCCTCTCTACATGGCATTCTCCCTCCCTCCCTCTCACTTCCCTCTACCCGGATAATACCTCCTCCCTCCTCCTTTCGGTTAATCACACAGTTGTCAACATTCCTACCAGTGAACTCCACATAAAGATATAATTTCATCTCGAGCTGTGTCCAGAGAGCTTGTCAGCGAACACTGTCGGTTCCTCTCGCCCCTTTAATGCCTTTAGAACACGGCTCGATCCTGTCTCCTGCCTCACAGTGACACGTGAGGCGAGGATACCATTGTGTTAAACAATGCCAGGTTGTTGCGAGGGCTTGTGATGTGTGTGTGTGAGTGAGCTGTGAGGCCGCTAAGCCCACGTGAGTGAGGGAGGGCACCATCCCGTATGGTTGCAGCATTTAGAGTAATAACAGCCTATCAAACTCGGGTCGTGTCTCTTCACGTCGGCCTTTTCTCGTTCTCACACTCGGGTTAAAAGTTGCTGCGGGGCCTTTACTGTCTCACACCGGCGAGACTGTGAAGGGGGCTCTCAGGTGCACCAGCGGTGCTCTCAGGTGCACTAGGAGCTCTCAGGTGCACCAGCGGTGCTCTCAGGTGCACCAGCGGTGCTCTCGGGTGCACCAGCGGTGCTCTCAGGTGCACCAGGTGCTCTCAGGTGCACCAGGTGCTCTCAGGTGCACCAGGTGCTCTCAGGTGCACCTGGTGCTCTCAGGTGCACTAGTAGCTCTCAGGTGCACCAGGTGCTCTCAGGTGCACCAGGTGCTCTCAGGTGCACCAGGTGCTCTCAGGTGCACTAGTAGCTCTCAGGTGCACTAAGAGCTCTCAGGTGCACTAGTAGCTCTCAGGTGCACTAGTAGCTCTCAGGTGCACTAGTAGCTCTCAGATGCACCAGGTGCACTAAGAGCTCTCAGGTGCACTAAGAGCTCTCAGGTGCACTAGTAACTCTCAGGTGCACTAAGAGCTCTCAGGTGCACTACGAGCTCTCAGGTGCACTAAGAGCTCTCAGGTGCACTAGTAACTCTCAGGTGCACTAAGAGCTCTCAGGTGCACTAAGAGCTCTCAGGTGCACTAAGAGCTCTCAGGTGCACTACGAGCTCTCAGGTGCACTAAGAGCTCTCAGGTGCACCAGGTGCTCTCAGGTGCACTACGAGCTCTCATGTGAACTAAGAGCTCTCAGGTGCACCAGGTGCTCTCAGGTGCACCAGGTGCTCTCAGGTGCACTAGTAGCTCTCAGGTGCACTAAGAGCTCTCAGGTGCACTAAGAGCTCTCAGGTGCGCTAGTAGCTCTCAGGTGCACTAAGAGCTCTCAGGTGCACTAGTAGCTCTCAGGTGCACTAAGAGCTCTCAGGTGCACTAAGAGCTCTCAGGTGCACTAAGAGCTCTCAGGTGCACTAAGAGCTCTCAGGTGCACTAAGAGCTCTCAGGTGCACTAAGAGCTCTCAGGTGCACTAGTAGCTCTCAGGTGCACCAGGTGCTCTCAGGTGCACCAGGTGCTCTCAGGTGCACTAGTAGCTCTCAGGTGCACTAGTAGCTCTCAGGTGCACTAAGAGCTCTCAGGTGCACTAGTAGCTCTCAGGTGCACTAAGAGCTCTCAGGTGCACTAAGAGCTCTCAGGTGCACTAAGAGCTCTCAGGTGCACTAAGAGCTCTCAGGTGCACTAAGAGCTCTCAGGTGCACTAAGAGCTCTCAGGTGCACTAAGAGCTCTCAGGTGCACTAAGAGCTCTCAGGTGCACTAAGAGCTCTCAGGTGCACTAAGAGCTCTCAGGTGCACTAGTAGCTCTCAGGTGCACTAGTAGCTCTCAGGTGCACTAAGAGCTCTCGGGTGCACTAGTAGCTCTCAGGTGCACTAGTAGCTCTCAGGTGCACTAAGAGCTCTCAGGTGCACTAGTAGCTCTCAGGTGCACTAGTAGCTCTCAGGTGCACTAGTAGCTCTCAGGTGCACTAAGAGCTCTCAGGTGCACTAGTAGCTCTCAGGTGCACTAAGAGCTCTCAGGTGCACTAAGAGCTCTCAGGTGCACTAGTAGCTCTCAGGTGCACTAGTAGCTCTCAGGTGCACTAAGAGCTCTCAGGTGCACTAAGAGCTCTCAGGTGCACTAAGAGCTCTCAGGTGCACTAGTAGCTCTCAGGTGCATTAAGAGCTCTCAGGTGCACTAAGAGCTCTCAGGTGCACTAGTAGCTCTCAGGTGCACTAGTAGCTCTCAGGTGCACTAAGAGCTCTCAGGTGCACTAGTAGCTCTCAGGTGCACTAGTAGCTCTCAGGTGCACTAAGAGCTCTCAGGTGCACTAGTAGCTCCCAGGTGCACTAGTAGCTCTCAGGTGCACTAAGAGCTCTCAGGTGCACTAGTAGCTCTCAGGTGCACTAAGAGCTCTCAGGTGCACTAAGAGCTCTCAGGTGCACTAAGAGCTCTCAGGTGCACTAGTAGCTCTCAGGTGCATTAAGAGCTCTCAGGTGCACTAAGAGCTCTCAGGTGCACTAAGAGCTCTCAGGTGCACTAAGAGCTCTCAGGTGCACTAAGAGCTCTCAGGTGCACTAGTAGCTCTCAGGTGCACCAGGTGCTCTCAGGTGCACTAGTAGCTCTCAGGTGCACTAAGAGCTCTCAGGTGCACTAAGAGCTCTCAGGTGCACTAAGAGCTCTCAGGTGCACTAAGAGCTCTCAGGTGCAGTAAGAGCTCTCAGGTGCATTAAGAGCTCTCAGGTGCACTAAGAGCTCTCAGGTGCACTAAGAGCTCTCAGGTGCACCAGGTGCTCTCAGGTGCACTAAGAGCTGTCAGGTGCACTAAGAGCTCTCAGGTGCACTAAGAGCTCTCAGGTGCACTAAGAGCTCTCAGGTGCACTAGTAGCTCTCAGGTGCACTAAGAGCTCTCAGGTGCACTAAGAGCTCTCAGGTGCACTAAGAGCTCTCAGGTGCACTAAGAGCTCTCAAGTGCAGTAAGAGCTCTCAGGTGCAGTAAGAGCTCTCAGGTGCACTAAGAGCTCTCAGGTGCACTAAGAGCTCTCAGGTGCACTAAGAGCTCTCAGGTGCACTAGTAGCTCTCAGGTGCACTAGTAGCTCTCAGGTGCACCAGGTGCTCTCAGGTGCACTAAGAGCTCTCAGGTGCACTAAGAGCTCTCAGGTGCACTAAGAGCTCTCAGGTGCACTAAGAGCTCTCAGGTGCACTAAGAGCTCTCATGTGCACTAAGAGCTCTCAAGTGCAGTAAGAGCTCTCAGGTGCACTAAGAGCTCTCAGGTGCACTAAGAGCTCTCAGGTGCACTAAGAGCTCTCAAGTGCAGTAAGAGCTCTCAGGTGCACCAGGTGCTCTCAGGTGCACTAAGAGCTCTCAGGTGCACTAAGAGCTCTCAGGTGCACTAAGAGCTCTCAGGTGCACTAAGAGCTCTCAGGTGCACTAAGAGCTCTCAAGTGCAGTAAGAGCTCTCAGGTGCACTAAGAGCTCTCAGGTGCAGTAAGAGCTCTCAGGTGCACTAGGAGCTCTCAAGTGCAGTAAGAGCTCTCAGGTGCACCAGGTGCTCTCAGGTGCACTAAGAGCTCTCAGGTGCACTAGGAGCTCTCAGGTGCACTAAGAGCTCTCAGGTGCACTAAGAGCTCTCAGGTGCACTAAGAGCTCTCAGGTGCACTAAGAGCTCTCAGGTGCACTAGTGGCTCTCAGGTGCACTAGTAGCTCTCAGGTGCACTAGTAGCTCTCAGGTGCACTAGTAGCTCTCAGGTGCACTAGTAGCTCTCAGGTGCACTAGTAGCTCTCAGGTGCACTAGTAGCTCTCAGGTGCACTAAGAGCTCTCAGGTGCACTAAGAGCTCTCAGGTGCACTAAGAGCTCTCAGGTGCACTAAGAGCTCTCAGGTGCACTAAGAGCTCTCAGGTGCACTAGTGGCTCTCAGGTGCACTAAAGGCATAACACAAGCCCGCAGACCTCAGATAATTTGTTAAACATAATTAAACCAAGTCAAACGGTCACTCAGTTCTACACATAATATAAATGACCCTTAAGGTCCCAATGATCCTAACTCGTCCAAGTGAGTTAATGCTTGAGGGGGGGGGTAGGGCGGTGGAACCAAACCCACGCGCTCCAGTTCAGGTGCTTCGAATACCTAGTCAGGCCACTGATTATACAAGTCACTATCAAATGGTCAGGAAATAGCACTGGCGTGGCTTTCAAGCCTGAACACATTGAGGGGGGTAATATGGGAGTTCCCTGCTCCCCTTCTCCCCAGCTGCCAATTTAGAATTACGAAGGAACTACTGTCACAGCGAGATGGATTACTGGCAGGTATCTTGAGTCCAACTAAAGTTTGATGGATGTTAGATGAGCTGTGTGTTTGGAGGGATTTACAAACAGGAGAGGTAC
The DNA here is from genome assembly GCA_020271785.1 of Procambarus virginalis. Classification (NCBI taxonomy): domain Eukaryota; kingdom Metazoa; phylum Arthropoda; class Malacostraca; order Decapoda; family Cambaridae; genus Procambarus; species Procambarus virginalis. The sequence goes on along the minus strand of WNGS01167840.1, from coordinate 1,249,896 downwards.
CCCAGCATCTGCTGCTATAGACCTCTCTGTGGCCCTGCTGATATCTATAACGTGTTGCAATGATTAAGTTGTTTTAATTCTACTTCAAATTATCGTATTTTTGCGATATATATAATGCCGCAAAATTATATCGCAAAATATTTTTGCGATATAATTTTATATAAAATTATATATATATATATATATATATATATATATATATATATATATATATATATATATATATATATATATATATATATGCAATTGACGATCACTAAACACTGATCATTTGTATGCGGAAAAACCACAAAGAAATTGAGATGAGAGATGTCTCTTGTCATCTCTCTTCTCCATTTCTTTGTGGTTTTTTCCGCATATATATATATATATATAGATATATATATATATATATATATTATATATATAATATTATATATATATATATATATATATATATATATATATATATATATATTATATATATATGACAGTGTCATACCACGGAGGAAGAAACGGAAATTTCCTTTAGTACTTTCGTATATTAATACATCTTCAAAAGAAATGATTTACAAGTCGATAGATAGATAGATAGATAAAGATTAAGCCACCCAAGAGGTGGCACGGGCATGAATAGCCCGTAAGTGGTGGCCCTTATGAGCCATTAACAGTATCGAGAGATGATACTGGAGATCTGTGGAGGTGCGACGGCACCCTGCGTGACGGGAGATGTCTCCCGGACCAAATGGTGACCAAATGGTGGTTACTCCTGATTGATAAGGATTAAGCCACCCAAGAGGTGGCACGGGCATGAATAGCCCGTAAGTGGTACAATTTTTTTTCCTCCGTAATTCTTTTTCATTATTCTGACAATTACAAGTCAAGTATTGGACATATATATAGGCAGGAGAAAGTGGCGAAGTTAAGTGAGGTACAATGAAAAATGAATGGGAATTAGGTGGATATAAATAAGAGTCACATAAGAACTGCAGAAGGCCTATTGGCCCACGGGAGGCAGCTCCTATTTATACCCACTAATGGTGTATGGGCAAATAAAATAATTGTATCAATAGGTGCATACATGGATAATCATAGCATAAGATAGCAAATGTTTACAATAAATTAGTGAGACAAATGTGTATCAATGATCCTACTCAAATCGCCCTTTAATTGTTCTATCAAAAATGGATCCAAATTATATAAACCACTGCTAAGGTTCAAATTGCATTATTTTGTTATCTGTATTAAAGCAGATAAATTATGTTCCTGTTGAAAGTGCTTTTACAATTCGTTATTGAAGAAGCCATCTCTCAATCAATTTGGTGAGAATTTCTGACAATTCTTTTCAATTCGTTTCAATTCTTCCTCCGTGGTCTGACACTGTCACATTTTTCATCATGTGTTACTTTTCGTGATTTACACACACACACACACACACACACACACACACACACACACACACATATATATATATATATATATATATATATATATATATATATATATATATATATATATATATATATATATGATATATATATATATATAGTGTGTATATATGTATATATATATATATATATATATATATATATATATATATATATATATATTAAATTATTTTATCTAAATTATCTAAATTAAATAAGGTGAAAGATTGTCACCTTCCATTCAAAGAAAGGTGACAAGCCATGCAACCTCTGAAGAATCATACAAACTGAAGAGTCTGTATGTATAGGAGAGAATATTTGTCCAAGGTGGGCGGCCAGTTGCTTCCTCACACAACTTTGCATAGTGGAATGTGTTTGTTTGGAGAGTGTTATAGGGTAGTGGGGGTCAATGCCCCCTCTTTAAGAGGCATCATCTGTTCCTATTCCGAATCCCAAAGACGTCAAAGAATCTGAAATGGGGATTTAGTGTCCCAGAGAGTTTTCATTTTCAGCTGATCCCAACTTGCACACAACGTTTTTTTAACTATGTTACAACATTGCAGAAAACAATAACTGGGTTTATTGGCATTATATGTTACAATCATGGTGATGGGGAGAGGGAGGGGGAGGGGGAGAAGGAAGGTGAAAGAGGGGGAGAGGGAGGGTGAAAGTGAGACGGTATGAAATGGGGAGAAGGTGTGGGAAGGGGGAAGAGTGGAGATGGAGAAGAATAATGGCGGGAGTGGAGGAGGGAAAGGGGATGAAATGGGGGGTAGAGGAGGGAGGAAAAGGGAGACATGGGGGAAGAGAGAGGAGGGGTTTGTAAGGAAAGAAGAGAGAGGAAGAGGTATGTGATGAGTAGAATTGGTGAGAAGATGAGGAGAGAGACAGACAGACAGACAAATAGACCCGAGTATCGCCAGGTATCCCTTTCTAGTATACCTATAGTTAGTTGCAACGGAGGTTTGTGTAGAGAGACAGACAGACAGACAGACAGACAGACAGACAGACAGACAGACAGACAGACAGACAGACAGACAGAAAGAAAGAGACTGGTATACGTATATGAGGAATATAGTGATGAGGGGCGCCGCCGGGTCAGCTATAACGCCAGGCGGGAACACACAACACACAAACATTTCCTAATTAGACTCTCTCTCTCTCTCTCTCTCTCTCTCTCTCTCTCTCTCTCTCTCTCTCTCTCTCTCTCTCTCTCTCTCTCTCTCTCTCTCTCTCTCTCCCCTCTCTCTCTCTCTCTCTCTCCCCTCTTCCTAACCACTGCCTACACCGCGGATCTCTTGGTATTCATTTTCAGTTACCTGGTTGATACCTGGTTGATGGGGTTCTGGGAGTTCTTCTACTCCCCAAGCCCGGCCCGAGGCCAGGCTTGACTTGTGAGAGTTTGGTCCACCAGACTGTTGCTTGGAGCGGCCCGCAGGCCCACATACCCACCACAGCCCGGCTGGTCCGGAACTCCTTGGAGGAATAAATTTAATTTCTCTTGAAGATGTCCACGGTTGTTCCGGCAATATTTCTTATGCTTGCTGGGAGGACGTTGAACAACCGTGGACCTCTGATGTTTAAACAGTGTTCTCTGATTGTGCCTATGGCACCCCTGCTCTTCACTGGTTCTATTCTGCATTTTCTTCCATATCGTTCACTCCAGTACGTTGTTATTTTACTGTGTAGATTTGGGACCTGGCCCTCGTCGATTCATTTCGTCAGTTGATTTCGTCGATTCAGTTGACAACCCGGACATGTGTTTGGTTGTATTAGATTGGTTATACCAAATCGAAGAGAATGTTGTGGTTATCTACATGGGCGTGACGTCAGAATGCTTCCTGATTAACCACCTCAATTGGTACTACCACATGTCCCGCCAAGATAACATGACGAGATGATACAGACAACGCTAAGATATCGCCAAGATAACACGAAAAACGTCAAATATAACGTAAACAACGTCAAGATAACAATAAAAGAAACTTGAGGCAGTTTTTGTTATCACCAACCAATCGCCCCTTGTTATCATCCACCACAGGTGTTATCATATACCTCACGTGTTATCACCCGCCACACCTGTTACCACCCACTACAAGTGTTATCCCCCACCACAGGTGTTATCCCCCACCACAGGTGTTATCGCCCACCACAGGTGTTATCCCCCACCACAGGTGTTATCGCCCACCACAGGTGTTATCCCCCACAACAGGTGTTATCGCCCACCACAGGTGTTATCGCCCACCACAGGTGTTATCCCCCACCACAGGTGTTATCCCCCACCACAGCTGTTATCCCCCACCACACGTGTTATCCCCCACCACAGGTGTTATCCCCCACCACAGGTGTTATCCCCCACCACAGGTGTTATCCCCCACCACAGGTGTTATCCCCCACCACAGGTGTTATCCCCCACCACAGGTGTTATCCCCCACCACAGGTGTTATCCCCGCGTCATGTAGCGTGGTGGTGATCGAGGCTAGGGGGGGGGGGAGGAGAATCACCTGGTCCAGCTAAATGGACAAAACAGTCTGCCTTACCAACTCTTCCCAATCCACTTTCCTTATTTGACCTGCGCAGGCTGACCCCACTTGACCCCACACACGCCCAAAGGCGAGGCGAGGACGCGCTACGGACGACGCCCTTACCTGTACGTGGGCGGGGACAGGAATAATGGCATGAAGCATAAGAGGTGTATCTAAGGGGATACACACAACAAAATAAGGGGGAAGGCGGCTGTCAATGGGACTGTGTAGAATAGGGACAAATAGGGATAAAATATGTTAAAATGCGTTGATCACTTGACCACATAGGAGGGAGACTCGGTTGTGTAGATGTAGAAGTCTTTATATACCCAGAAAAAGAAAACTAATGTCTCCTTTTGCTCTCAAAGACAGCACTCAGAGCCTCGAGGTATCAACAGTGATACTGTAAACGACCTACATCATTGACTCAAGGAAACACTCAAACCACTTACAAAAATATTTACCTATAAGAATATCGGCATCAATGTTAAACATGCTAGACTATTTAACATGATGTTTCCTGAGGCAGGTGGCTACAGGTGACGAATCTCCCAATCCCGAGCACTCTGTGTGTGGGTCTCTGAGAGCAGGAATGATCCATACTCTTCAAAAATAACATTAATGAACGTCCAGTCATTCGACCCTTCAGACCTGCCGGCATGAGGTACCTGGAGCTTTGCAGTGACTTTATCCACTCTCGTGTTTTTGAAAATATCCTCATAATGCACGCAGTATTGACCAATAGAGGCTACTGATCATATAACCCAGTGTGACTAGCGATCCTGGGCGATGGGATTTTGGCATCACATTTTACCATTCCCTTCACCTAGTATAGGGTAGCTATGTAGATGCCCCAGGGACCTAACTCAATAATACACACATACACACAATGTTACAGCGACAGGTGGCTTGCTCAACGACGCGTTCAGTGAGAATGGCGCGGTTTATCACAAGTGGAAAGATGACATTTGCGCCATGAAGAGAAAGGAACAGAAATAGAGAGATAGTATCAGGGGAGAAGCGTTGGAGGTAATGTGAAAGGGGAGGGAGGGGGTGCATGGGGAAATAGTGAAGATGGGTGAGGGAGAGATAATATAGCTTGCAGGGTGTGGATTAGTCGGTGATCAGGACATCTTCTTCTATCACTATCCATCACCTCCACCATCACCACCACCACCTACACTGCTAGAAGTGGTGTCTCCCCCACGCGCCGGAACCTGAAGAGGGACGCCAACCCTGCAGTCCAACAGACGCAAATTGTTAATGCACTTGCCGTGTTAAGTAAGGCGGCCACGGAGAAGTGAGTCGATTTATATTCACGACGCCAGACGTCGATTCATCTTCAGCTGACATAGTCGCTCAAACATGTCCACTAATGTGTCAAACTTACCCGCCCCGAAAGAGGAACAGAAACTCACTCTCACTCTCTCTCTCTCTCTCTCTCTCTCTCTCTCTCTCTCTCTCTCTCTCTCTCTCTCTCTCTCTCTCTCTCTCTCTCTCTCTCTCTCTCTCTCTCTCTCAAACCAAACAACTACCAACAACCACTAACTGCCATTAGCCGGCACCCACAGTGCCACTGACAGGCAGTCCTAACAACACCCCCGTCACTGGGCCATGGGGTATATAGCCTTCCGGGTCAAGGTCAAACGGGTGTGGGGTATTCGTGGGCACACACACACACACACACACACACACACACCACACACACACACACACACACACACACACACACACACACACACACACACACTAGGGGTCAGGTCACCGCCGGAGTGGTCCGGGGCGTCGCTGGTGGCTGGCGGGATCCCGTTGTGTGTTGGGGCGTCTGACTCATCCCTCCACGTACAGGAATATACCCCATATTGTGATATACCGCATAGTGGGAGATATAGATATATATATATATATATATATATATATATATATATATATATATATATATATATATATATATATATATATATTGGTATATTTGGTAGCAGTCTTTCCTGTAGACATATTATTAAATATGACCGAAAAAGTAAGATTAATAATTCTAACACGAATTTTCTCTATTTTCCTTATGTTTCTTTTAGTGGTGACGGTAAATGAAAAATCAATTCTCCAAAATTCATTTTTATTTCTAGTCTGACGCGACACTTGAGCGCGTTTCGTAAAACTTATTACATTTTCAAAGACTTTAGTTTATCTACACACAACTTATGCTTTATGAAACAAACATTGGCACTTATACCTGCATTTGGGTGAGGTGATGTAATACGTTAGTGGGGTGAAACACAGAACATGGAAAACGGGGTATAGATTTGTAGAAGTAGAAGTCGGGTACCAATGGAACTGCAGAAGGCCTATTGGCCCATATTTCTTGATGTTTCTATATTGGAGCGGAGTCTTGAAGTGGGTAGAATATAGTTGTACGTTAATTGGCTGTTGATTGCTGGTGTTGACTTCTTGATGTGTAGTGCCTCGCAGATGTCAAGCCGCCTGCTGTCGCTGTATCCATCAATGATTTCTGTGTTGTTTGTTAACAAACAACACAGTTAACAAACAACACAGTACTACTGTGTTGTACACAGTAGTACTGTGTACTACTGATATACTTTTATTTTTAATTTTTATTTTTTCTCTTGTACTCTGATATTCCTCATGAAATGATGCATTTCTCTTATTGTAAATATGCCCATAATTGTGATATACCCCATGATGTGGTATATATCCTATAGTGTGATATACCTCATATCACACTAATGGGTTATATCATAATAATAATATAGAGAATATCGTATTTGCAAACGTCAGGTGTTATTATTTTCGCTAATTGAGAGACAGGTGTGTGTGTCGGGGAGCCTCCTCCTCCTCCTGCTGGTCCTCCTTCTGCTGGTCCTCCTCCTGCTGGTCCTCCTCCTGCTGGTCCTCCTCCTGCTGGTCCTCCTGCTGGTCCTCCTCCTGCTGCTGCTGCTTCTCCTCCTCCTCCCTCTTCCTCCTCCTCCTCCTCCTCCGGCGGCGCCAGTGACCACTGGCTGCCAACTGGAACCCGAGGAGGCACGACCCAAGGGTCAGGTGACAAGGACTGTACAACACAGAGAGAGATCGTCGCGTACAGGTCGAGGGATTAGCTCCTTACCCGAGCACCACTGACCGCTAACAGCGCTGTTTAAAGCTGCGGCAAGAAGCTCTACCGACCAACCAGTGGGAGATATACAGGGGAGGAAACTGGCCCTTACCACTGTGACCACAGCTGGTGGCCTAGGTTCGAATCCTCTAGGAGTCATTTGAGTTGAGGAAAATCAAAATTTGGGTATGTTTTCCCATATGTTCTTACTTCATACTGTCAATAGACGGAAGTGTATACACAGTCAAAGGTATACCCCGCCTCTCTATGGACATACACTAAGAGTTTACCGTAATCCTGCACTATATTCAGTTCAAGTTCAAGTATGTTTATTGAGACAAGAAAAAAATACATCCCAAAGGGGATAGAGTAGGCTAAAGTATACTTGTTGGCTGATCAGGAAGGCTTTGTGCTGGCTTTAATGGCCCTCATGCAGGTGACAGGCCTTATAGGTCCCTCTCATGCAGGTGACAGGCCTTATAGGTCCCCCCTAATGCAGGTGACAGTCCTTATAGGTCCCCCTCATGCAGGTGACAGGCCTTATAGGTCCCCCTCATGCAGGTGACAGGCCTTATAGGTCCCCCCTCATGCAGGTGACAGTCCTTATAGGTCCCCTCTCATGCAGGTGACAGGCCTTATAGGTCCCCCTCATGCAGGTGACAGGCCTTATAGGTCCCCCCTCATGCAGGTGACAGGCCTTATAGGTCCCCCTCATGCAGGTGACAGGCCTTATAGGTCCCCCTCATGCAGGTGACAGTCCTTATAGGTCCCCCCTAATGCAGGTGACAGGCCTTATAGGTCCCCCTCATGCAGGTGACAGGCCTTATAGGTCCCCCTCATGCAGGTGACAGGCCTTATAGGTCCCCCTCATGCAGGTGACAGGCCTTATAGGTCCCCCCTCATGCAGGTGACAGGCCTTATAGGTCCCCCCTCATGCAGGTGACAGGCCTTATAGGTCCCCCTCATGCAGGTGACAGGCCTTATAGGTCCCCCCTCATGCAGGTGACAGGCCTTATAGGTCCCCCCTCATGCAGGTGACAGGCCTTATAGGTCCCCCCTCATGCAGGTGACAGGCCTTATAGGTCCCCCCTCATGCAGGTGACAGGCCTTATAGGTCCCCCTCATGCAGGTGACAGTCCTTATAGGTCCCCCCTAATGCAGGTGACAGGCCTTATAGGTCCCCCTCATGCAGGTGACAGGCCTTATAGGTCCCTCTCATGCAGGTGACAGGCCTTATAGGTCCCCCCTAATGCAGGTGACAGGCCTTATAGGTCCCCCTCATGCAGGTGACAGGCCTTATAGGTCCCCCCTCATGCAGGTGACAGGCCTTATAGGTCCCCCTCATGCAGGTGACAGGCCTTATAGGTCCCCCCTCATGCAGGTGACAGGCCTTAGGCCCAGCACCAAAGCATGCAGGCACAATCTTGGCCACTAAACACCTGTACTTCACCTCTCATCAATATGTCGTGAAATTGGTCTTGTAACAAGGCTACAGAACCACAGTCGGTTCCGTAAACAGAAAGTTAACCTTAATGCACACTCACAAGAACGTGACGTGTCCAAGACAGTGTGTGTGTGTCCGGGGAGTTCATAGACGAGAGTTCGATCCCACTATACAGCCTCAGTATTGCCTTATCCATATAAATTTAATTATAAAACTCATTTATGTAAGCTGTATATTATACAATATATAATTATAAAAATATAAGTTTTATACTTTGGTTATGATTTAAGCAAACAGTGTACTTAATTTTTGGGTAAACTAAATTATAGTTAATTTACTGTTTAGCTTAATAAATGAAGAGCGTGAATGATGTACACCTCATGTGCTTGTTGCACATGCAAGGTGAGAGGCTGCATTTGTGTACTTAATGGTTCCTGGAAGACGCTGCACAGTTGCCCAACCTCTGGAGCTCTCTGGCTGTCAAGTGGCATCACTGTAGAGGCAGGTGAGGCATCAAAGCTGAATTGAAAGAGACGAGTCATGTGAGGCACGTCACGGCATAGACTTTATTACATCTCTTCACTATCCTGAGATTGAAGCATTCTTACCAATGTCTCTAAAGCCCCGTCTGGAAACCTCGCTTCCCATCCTGTTCGTTTATCTTGAGGTTATCTTGAGGTTATCTTGAGATGATTTCGGGGCTTTAGTGTCCCCGCGGCCCGGTCCTCGACCAGGCCTCCACCCCCAGGAAGCAGCAGTTTCCTTCGCAGTCTTGTACCGCATCTCTGCACCTCCTTACCGGAAGAGTGAGACGAAGTATGCCCTCTGGGAACACACTTGTATACATCAGGAACACGTTTATCATCCCCCCTCCCCCCCCTACCATATGTAGACTGTGGTGTCTGCTGGTAATATCTGGCCCATTCTCTCCCGTCTCTTCCCTCCTGTGACTCTTGTTCCTGTCATTGTATAGACAGACTCGCGTCCACTGGAGCGCCTGCCGCTCTCACTAGTGTCTGCGTCGCGTTCACTGCTCAGCAACGGTGTGTAATTCTATAATATACGGAATATAATATATAGCGCTTTCTCTGTAAGAGTACAAGCCAGAGTGTGTCTGTGCGCTGAACAAAAACATCAGCTTTCGGAAAATAATTAAAACAGACAAATATTACAAATAATAATAAACAACTTGAGTTATGCAACAAACCAGACCATTACACAAACTGATCAGAATGTATGTAAACACACAATAAACATTCAATTAACGAAACTAATTCATACAAATCAATGTTTTAAAAAAATAAAACATGCAAACAATGACTATATACCAACCCAGATCAGTGGTTGAGAAGACTTACGATAACCAGTTAGATAAAAGACATTGATAATGTCATTAATAAACCCGTTTATATGAACCCATTAATACACTATAGACGCGCGGAGTGAAGCATAAAACGACGCTAAATTAATGAGGGAAATTGTTCACTCTGACTCCCGCTGCTGCTGCGTCACGAGTGTACTCTGCGTCACGAGTGTACTCTGCGTCACGAGTGTACTCTGCGTCACGAGTGTACTCTGCGTCACGAGTGTACTCTGCGTCGCAAGTGTACTCTGCGTCGCAAGTGTACTCTGCGTCACGAGTGTACTCTGCGTCGCAAGTGTACTCTGCGTCACGAGTGTGCTCTGCGTCACGAGTGTACTCTGCGTTACAAGTGTACTCTGCGTTACGAGTGTACTCTGCGTCACGAGTGTATTCTGCGTCGCAAGTGTACTCTGCGTCACGAGTGTACTCTGCGTCGCAAGTGTACTCTACGTCACGAGCGTACTCTGCGTCACGAGCGTACTCTGCGTCACGAGTGTACTCTGCGTCACGAGTGTACTCTGCGTCGCAAGTGTACTCTGCGTCACTAATGTACTTTGCGTCGCAAGTGTACTCTGCGTCACGAGTGTGCTCTGCGTCACGAGTGTACTCTGCGTTACAAGTGTTCTGCGTTACGAGTGTACTCTGCGTCACGAGTGCACTCTGCGCCACGAGTGCACTCTGCGTTACAAGTGTACTCTGCGTTACGAGTGCACTCTGCGTTACGAGTGCACTCTGCGTTACTAGTGTACTCTGCGTCACATGAGTGCCCAAGACTGGTCAGGCTTGGGCCGCGGCCAGCTGACTGACTGTGTTGTTGTGGGTTTACACCCAGGATCACCTGGCTGACACAGGATCACCTGACTGACACAGGATCACTTGACTGTCACAGGATCACCTGTCACAGGATCACACTTTACTACATTTTACACACTTTAGCTACACTTTCGTAGCAATGAAATAACGTCCTCGTGCCCCTAATGTTGAAATGGCACTATGGAGTTACTTATGCTTAATGATAACTAATGCGACTGGATCACGGATCACCCTACACCCTGAGGTGGCTACACCTGTCATTATATTGATCAACCTACACCCTAAGGTGGCTACACCTGTCATTATATTGATCAGCCTACACCCTAAGGTGGCTACACCTGTCATTATATTGATCAGCCTACACCCTAAGGTGGCTACACCTGTCATTATATTGATCAGCCTACACCCTAAGGTGGCTACACCTGTCATTATATTGAACAACCTACACCCTAAGGTGGCTACACCTGTCATTATATTGACCAGTTTACACCCTAAGGTGTCCACACCTGTCATTATATTGATCAGTCTACACCCTAAGGTACTGCGGGCCGCTCCAAGCAACAGCCTAGTGGACCAAACTCTCACAAGTCAAACCTGGCCTCGGGCCGGGCTTGGGGAGTAGAAGAACTCCCAGAACCCATCAACCAGGTATCAACCAGGTATCAAGGTGTCCACACCTGTCAATGATCATACTCGTAGCCGGTTCATGCTTGCTTTTATAATTATTGTCAGCTCTTCATGTGAACTTTTTTGGTGATTCAGGAACCCGTGCAAGTGATTCAGGAACCCGTGCAAGTGATTCAGGAACCCGTGAAAGTGATTCAGGAAAATGTGAAAGTGAACGAAGCGGTCTTAAAAACGCGTGGTTCGTGGGCTGCCTCGAAGTGTTACTCCCGCAGGACAGGTGTTAACAGGTGTCGCTAGGTGTTATGACTCAGGTGGAGGAGTCAGTGGGTGGGTGAGCAGGTGGCATGAACCACTGGTGGGTGGTGGGGGGGGGGAAGAGTGTCAAGACTCCACAAAGTGTTACCCACTCTTCTCCCCGCCCCCCTCACATGATGCTTGACAGAAGCTTAGTGTCCAACCAGCACGTGGATACGTTAGCCTCGAACGCGGTACTGGAGTACAGTACTCTCAAGTGTATATATATATATATATATATACACCGACAAGTGAGGGAGGGTGGGGGAGGTGTATACCAAGTAAATATACCACCACCTCGTATGGCATTTTTCACACTAAAACAGATCCATTTTCGTCGTGGTGTGGCAGCGAGGACTCAAAATCAAACTATTGCAAGTTTCAACCGAGACTGAGCAAGCAAATTAAAAATATCATTCATTGAAAAAAATAAATAATTGAGGAAAAAAAGGTTCATGAAAAAATTCACTACAGACCTATGTTATGGACTCAAATCTTTAAGTTAAAATAACGATCAAGAAATCGTCTTGAATGGCTATTTGACACACATTTTTTTTTTTGGGGGGGGGGAATTGCTTTCGTATCAATGACTCTTGTGGATACTTAAAAAGATGAATTAACCCTTCAGGTGTCGACCCATTCTTAGTTGATGAATGATTGTCTCTAGAGGAATGCTTGGCTTCTCAACTGGAGCGGCAGTGATCAGGGGCCAGATTCACGAAGCAGTTACTCAAGTACTTACGAACTTAAGTACATCGTTCCTCAATCTTTGATGGCTTTGGTGACATTTATTAAACAGTTTACAAACATGAAAACTTGCCAATCAACTGTTGTTAATGTTATAAACAGCCTCCTGGTGCTTCGGAGCTCATTAACTGTTTAATAATTGTAAACAAAGCTGTCAAAGATTGAGAAAAGATGTACAGGTTCATAAGTATTTGCGTAACTTCTTCGTGAATCTAGCCCCAGGCCGTCGGCGCCACTCGTCGCCACGGACACGCTCCCTTCACACGATGTCATTCACGTGTCAAGTTTTTCAACAGTATACATTGTTTGAGGTCGCGCCGTGTGGCCTGGGTTAGTGTATCATTGCGATATTTAAGTTCTGTATCTTTGCTATGTTTAAGCTTCGATAGTGTATCTTTGCGATATTTAAGTTTTAATTCATGTATCCATGTGATACTTAAGTAATCAGAACTTTGTACAGAATCTTATTATTATTGTCATTTACTCAGACTGTCCAGTACTCGTGGGATTATCAGGTAATCAGTTGTCAGCAACTTTGAACAACTTCATCTCGGGACAACAATACAATATTTACAAAATTTAAAATATTTTTAATAAACAAAATTCTTACAAACTTAAAACACAATAATATTCAACATAAAGGAGCCACAATATGCAGCAAATTGTACATAGTAATTAAAGCTTGTTGGGTGTTGGAATGGCACTGGGGTGAGGGGTGAGGGTGAGGGTGAGAGTGGGGAGACACTGCCTATCTGCTCATAATGTCAGCGATGGAGAAGCCGAGTCTCTTGGGCGGCGTCACTACTGCTACTACAGGCAGCTCCTCCTCCTCAGTCAGCGTCTGCATCACGTCGTCTTCCACCACGTCGTCATCGTCGTCACAGTGAAGCACGTCAACCACCTCGTCCGCGTCAGGGGCGTGGCAGGTGGGCAGGGAGGGCGTGGTGCGAGGTAGGGAGGTAAGGGCGGGCATGGGCGTGGGGGGCGCGTCGTGGGCGTGCTGGGCCTTGTGGACGGCCAGCGTGCGCGCCTGGCAGAAGCCCTTGCCACACACTTCACACTTGAAGGGCTTGTCCTTGCTGTGGATGTACTTGTGGTCGCGGAGGTGGTCTTGTCTCCTGAAGGCCTTGCCGCAGATGTCGCAAGGGAAGGGCCGCTCGTCCGTGTGTGTTCTCTCGTGGATCAGCAGGTTGTAGCTCTTGGTAAACTCCCGTTGACAATACTTGCAGATGTATCGCTTCTTGGGTCGGCTGAGGCGTCCCCCAGGAGTCAACAGGAGACGGTTGAGTGCCAGGTCGCCGGCGCCCAGAGCCGCCCACGGCAGCTGACCCAGTGGCATAGATCCATAACTCTGCAGCATCCCCATTAGTCTCGATTCAAGACCAAGAGGAGCTTGTTGCTTGGCACTCGAAGGTGGCACATGAGGCAAAAATGGTAACGACTGGAACAGAGGGAAGGCTGGTGGCACACGGGATAACGGAGTAAAGGCTGATCCCAGGGTTCCTGGCGAGTATTTTGCACCGAGGGTAGAAGAGTCGGGCCGCGCCGCTAACACTGACGTACGCTCCATATTTCTGAGGTAGTGGGTCTGACTGCTGCGCAGGACCGGTCGAGTTTATATACGCGAGCGTCTGGCCGGGGGCACAGGAGGTTGACCATTGGCTGCCGAGACGCGGTGGGGCGCGGCGCTACTGGCTCTGCCTCCAAGTGGGCGGAGCGATGCTGAAACGACGACCGTGATTGGTGGACAGAAGAAGGCGGGAGTTCATGTAGGAGCCTAGTGACTGGCAGCTGGGCGTGTAGGAGGCTCTACTGACCCTGTCGAAGAAGTGCGCCGGGATTATTATCTTCAGGTCTCGACACGCATGACTTACTGCCCTTTTTTTTCTTTTTTTCTTCTTTTTAAATCCTCTTAGAATTTACGACGACAAAATAGTGTCGGTCTGGGTCTGTCGCTGTAGGACCATGTATAGCGACATGGTCTGCGCTTCACACCATAATGAAGAGACTATAATATGTTATGTTCGTTCCCTCCCTTCCGGGAGTAGGTGGGTGGGAGAGGTGTTCCCACGCCGCCCTCTCCCGACCACCACCACCACACCCGCCATAATCACAACCACCAACTTAACCACAACAACCACAATCACCACAACAACTATCACAATCAAACCCCTCCCAACAACCACCACCAGCACCTACACCCGGAGTCTGACGGGTGAGTCAGCACCTACACCCGGAGCCTGACGGGTGAGTCAGCACCTACACCCGGAGCCTGACGGGTGAGTCAGCACCTACACCCGGAGCCTGACGGGTGAGTCAGCACCTACACCCGGAGCCTGACGGGTGAGTCAGCACATACACCCGGAGCGTGACGGGTGAGTCAGCACCTACACCCGGAGCCTGACGGGTGAGTCAGCACCTACACCCGGAGCCTGACGGGTGAGTCAGCACCTACACCCGGAGCCTGACGGGTGAGTCAGCACCTACACCCGGAGCGTGACGGGTGAGTCAGCACCTACACCCGGAGCGTGACGGGTGAGTCAGCACCTACACCCGGAGCGTGACGGGTGAGTCAGCACCTACACCCGGAGCGTGACGGGTGAGTCAGCACCTACACCCGGAGCGTGACGGGTGAGTCAGCACCTACACCCGGAGCCTGGTGGACGGGTCAGCCACAACTGGTCAGGATCCTGTACTTGACCAGCCGTAAATATTTCATCAATATAATACGTTTGTTTGACGGGTTGAGCTGACCGCTTTCTCACGCTCCGCCGCCGACGACACATGACGCACTCTACTGGTTTACTGGGTACCGGTGGACGATGCCGGGAGGCAGCATACTTTACCGGGGAACGCTACCAGGAGACATTGTACCGGTGAACGCTATTAGGAGATATATATATTACTAAGGGGGGACGCTTCCTGGAGACACTATCGAATGCACTCTGTACCGGGCGACGGAGTGTACCGGGAGTGGTGCTGTACCGGGCGACGGAGTGTACCGGGAGAGGTTCAGGGGAAGTGAGCGAGGTGGATGTTGTGGGTGCAAGGTTTGACGTGATTACCTCCTGGCGAGGATGGGGGGATGGAGCAGGCTCGTCCCTCTCCCCACCCCCCACCCTCTCTGGCCAAGTACTGCGCATTTTTATTAAAATACTTAGGCAAATGTGCTTTTATGAAGCTACCCTTGACTAATATGAAGGTTTCGGTGTTTGTGTCAAAAGTATCTTTTGGGTTCTTTTGGCTATCAAAAGGGTTTGTGTCAGTATCTTTGTGATACTAAGACCCCATCTTGAAGGATGGCTGGTCATCCAAGCAGCGCTGGCGCAAACGCTAAGTAGATTACGAGGATATCCTCAAGAGTACGAAAGTGGAAGAGGATTACAAATCTCTAGTTCCCTCGTACCGGCAGGTCTGAACGGTCTAATGACTGGATTTTTTTTATTATTATTATTATTTATTAACATCTGCTTTTATGCCGCTGTCCTAAACTATATGAAGTGGAGTACAGAGTGCGTCAAGAACTAACTACGTGATGCTAAAAGCCCCCATCTGGCAGGAGGGTTAGTCATATAGGGCCGTGTGATCAGTAGTCTGCACTAGCAGTCTCTGGGTGCAGTATGAGGATATCCTCAGGAACACTACAGTAAATAAAGTAATTGCAAAGCTCAAGGTACCTCATGCCAATGGGTCTCATAACTGGGCATTCGGTGATGTAGTGTGGGAGATCATGCCGCAGTTCCTGCTCTCAAGAGTTTGCACCTGGAGTGCTCAGGATTGGAAGACCCGTCACCTGTAGCCACCTGCCACAGGTAACGGTAACCCAACCTGATCCTTGCAACCACTGTGTCGCACAGTCTGGTGCCACAAATTGTGCTGCCCATATACATAGGTTTATACATTATGTACGTTATATATAATGAATGTATAAACCATATACATTAGTAGTCCTCTGGAAATTAACTCTATGGAACACTCACGCCTGCTTTCGGGAGTTTATTTTTTTTTTTTTGTATTTTGCCCTATAGGCAATTTTATCGGGCAGCATCACTCATCCGGTAAGTGAATATATTGCTTTAGAAACGTGTTCATCCTGAGTAAATATACCACGATATATGCATGTACATCACCCCCTCCTCCCCCCACCAACACCACCCCTCCTCCCCACCAACACACCCCCCCTCCTCCCCACCAACCCACCCCCTCCTCCCCACCAACACCACCCGCTCCTCCCCACCAACACCACCCCCCTCCTCCCCACCAACACCACCCCCTCCTCCCCACCAACACCACCCCCTCCTCCCCACCAACACCACCCCCTCCTCCTAACCAACACCACCCCTCCTCCCCCCCAACACCACCCCTCCTCCACCAACAACCACCCCCTCCTCCCCCCACAACACCACCCCCTCCTCCCCACCAACACCACCCGCTCCTCCCCCACCAACACCACCCCTCCTCCCCACCCACCACCCCCTCCTCCCCACCAACACCACCCCTCCTCCCCACCAACACCACCCCTCCTCCCCACCAACACCACCCCCTCCTCCCCACCAACACCACCCCTCCTCCCCCCAACACCACCCCTCCTCCCCACCAACACCACCCCTCCTCCCCACCAACACCACCCCCTCCCCCACCAACACACCCCCTCCTCCCCACCAACACCACCCCCCCTCCCCACCCACACCACCCCCTCCTCCCACCAACACCACCCCCTCCTCCCCACCAACCCACCCCCTCCTCCCCACCAACACCACCCGCTCCTCCCCACCAACACCACCCCTCCTCCCCACCAACACCACCCCCTCCTCCCCACCAACACCACCCCCTCCTCCCACCAACACCACCCCCTCCTCCCCACCAACACCACCCCCTCCTCCCCACCAACACCACCCCTCCTCCCCCACCAACACCACCCCTCCTCCCCACCACACCACCCCTCCTCCCCCCAACACCACCCCTCCTCCCCACCAACACCACCCGCTCCTCCCCCACCAACACCACCCCTCCTCCCGCTCTTGAAAGTCTGACAGATCTGAGCCTCATCACACTAGTGGATAGGAGCAGCAACAGAGGAGACATCATAAGGACATCAAAATTATAATCAGAATCGACTTGGACAACGAAGTGCTGATGAAACCAAACGTGGCAAGACAAGCCAGCAACAGGAACCCAGGAGCGAGCTATCACAGGTACAGATCTAAACATACACTTCGAAAAGAAAATACGTCTTTGTGAATAATGCGATCTGGTGTATTAACCGACAGATAGATGGAAAGGCGGGGACACAGGAGCTGAGCTGAAGCGCGACCCCTGAAAGCAAATCATCGTGAGTAAATTTACACCTTCGTGAACACGACTCAACAAGCGGGTGTGAGTGAGAACTCCTCCATAACTCAGACCATGATTGAGTCAAGTTGGTATGGCCAAGCTGAGTCCATTACTCGGCCCTACCAACGGCACCAGGGGCTCCGGCTTGGCCACACTCAGCCCCCCTGGGATGAGTTACCTGTGAGATGAGATCACAGATAACCCCGATGGTAATGAGGGAGGGTGCGACTGTGCTGAAGGCTGGCCAGACTCAGCCGTCCGTCTCGCCACCGCCAGCCGCAACACACAAA
>WNGS01167840.1:1156936-1170099 GCA_020271785.1 Procambarus virginalis | reverse complement strand
TCTCTCGTAAATCCAGTCTTATCTGCCCGAGTGGTTGATATGCCGCGACACAGCCGACGAGCCTTCCCCGACAAAGGCGTCCGCGAGAGCACCAGAGGTCAGCGAGAGCGCCCCGACAAAGAGCCCGATTGTGTAGGGCCTTGAAGGAGAACTGGATCCCGCTCCGAATGCGATTGTGAGACCGATTTTGACGCTGATTGTGCTAGCGATTACGATGCTCTTTTGTCAGGTCACTGTGGTACGAGGGACGACGACAACGCCCACACACGGGAGGGGGACGCCCCAGACCTGGAGGGGGGACCCCAGACACTGGAGGGGGACCCCCAGACACTGGAGGGGACCCCAGACACTGGAGGGGGACCCCCAGACACTGGAGGGGGACCCCAGACACTGGAGGGGGACCCCCAGACACTGGAGGGGGACCCCCAGACACTGGAGGGGGACCCCAGACACTGGAGGGGGACCCCAGACACTGGAGGGGGGACCCCCAGACACTGGAGGGGGGACCCCCAGACACTGGAGGGGGACCCCCAGACACTGGAGGGGGACCCCCAGACACTGAAGGGGGGACCCCCAGACACTGGAGGGGGACCCCCAGACACTGGAGGGGGACCCCCAGACACTGGAGGGGGACCCCAGACACTGGAGGGGGACCCCCAGACACTGGAGGGGGACCCCCAGACACTGGAGGGGGACCCCAGACACTGGAGGGGGACCCCAGACAGTGGAGGGGGACCCCAGACACTGGAGGGGGACCCCAGACACTGGAGGGGGACCCCAGACACTGGAGGAGGACCCCAGACACTGGAGGGGGACCCCAGACACTGGAGGGGGACCCCAGACACTGGAGGGGGACCCCAGACACTGGAGGGGGACCCCAGACACTGGAGGGGGACCCCAGACACTGGAGGGGGACCCCAGACACTGGAGGGGGACCCCAGACACTGGAGGGGGACCCCAGACACTGGAGGGGGACCCCAGACACTGGAGGGGGACCCCAGACACTGGAGGGGGACCCCAGACACTGGAGGGGGACCCCAGACACTGCAGGGGGACCCCAGACACTGCAGAGGGACCCCAGACACTGCAGGGGGACCCCACACACTGGAGGGGGACCCCACACACTGGAGGGGGACCCCACACACTGGAGGGGGACCCCACACACTGGAGGGGGATCCCACACACTGGAGGGGGACCCCAGATACTGGAGAGGGACTCCCAGACAGTGGAGGGGGACCCCAGACACTGGAGGGGGACCCCCAGACAGTGGAGGGGGACCCCAGACACTCGAGGGGACCCCAGACAGTGGAGGGGGACCCCAGACACTGGAGGGGGACCCCAGACACTGGAGGGGGACCCCAGACACTGGAGGGGGACCCCAGACACTGGAGGGGGACCCCAGACACTGGAGGGGGACCCCAGACACTGGAGGGGGACTCCAGACACTGGAGGGGGACCCCAGACACTGGAGGGGGACCCAGACACTGGAGGGGGACCCCAGACACTGGAGGGGGACCCCAGACACTGGAGGGGGACCCAGACACTGGAGGGGGACCCCAGACACTGGAGGGGGACCCCAGACACTGGAGGGGGACCCCAGACACTGGAGGGGGACCCCCAGACACTGGAGGGGGACCCCAGACACTGGAGGGGGACCCCAGACACTGGAGGGGGACCCCAGACACTGGAGGGGGACCCCAGACACTAAAGGGGGACCCCAGACACTGGAGGGGGACCCCAGACACTGGAGGGGGACCCCAGACACTGGAGGGGGACCCCAGACACTGGAGAGGGACCCCAGACACTGCAGGGGGACCCCAGACACTGCAGGGGGACCCCAGACACTGCAGAGGGACCCCAGACACTGCAGGGGGACCCCACACACTGGAGGGGGACCCCACACACTGGAGGGGGACCCCACACACTGGAGGGGGACCCCACACACTGGAGGGGGACCCCACACACTGGAGGGGGACCCCAGATACTGGAGAGGGACCCCAGATACTGGAGAGGGACTCCCAGACAGTGGAGGGGGACCCCAGACACTGGAGGGGGACCCCCAGTCAGTGGAGGGGGACCCCAGACACTCGAGGGGACCCCAGACAGTGGAGGGGGACCCCAGACAGTGGAGGGGGACCCCAGAGGGGGACCCCAGACACTGGAGGGGGACCCCAGACACTGGAGGGGGACCCCAGACACTGGAGGGGGACCCCAGACACTGGAGGGGGACCCCAGACACTGGAGGGGGACCCCAGAAACTGGAGGGGGACCCCAGACACTGGAGGGGGACCCCAGACACTGCAGGGGGACCCCAGACACTGGAGGGGGACCCCAGACACTGGAGGGGGACCCCAGACACTGGAGGGGGACCCCAGACACTGGAGGGGGACCCCAGACACTGGAGGGGGACCCCAGACACTGGAGGGGGACCCCAGACACTGGAGGGGGACCTCCAGACAGTGGAGGGGGACCCAGACACTGGAGGGGGACACCAGACACTGGAGGGGGACCCCAGACACTGGAGGGGGACCCCAGACACTGGAGGGAGACCCCAGACACTGGAGGGGGACCCCAGACACTGGAGGGTGACCTCAGACACTGGAGGGGGACCCCCAGACACTGGAGGGGGACCCCCAGACACTGGAGGGGGACCCCAGACACTGGAGGGGGACCCCAGACACTGGAGGGGGACCCCAGACACTGGAGGGGGACCCCAGACACTGGAGGGGGACCCCAGACACTGGAGGGGGACCCCAGACACTGGAGGGGGACCCCAGACACTGGAGGGGGACCCCAGACACTGGAGGGGGACCCCAGACAGTGGAGGGGGACCCCAGACACTGGAGGGGGACCCCAGACACTGGAGGGGGACCCCAGACACTGGAGGGGAACACCAGACACTGGAGGGGAACACCAGACACTGGAGGGGGACCCCAGACACTGGAGGGTGACCTCAGACACTGGAGGGGGACCCCAGACACTGGAGGGGGACCCCCAGACACTGGAGGGGGACCCCCAGACACTGGAAGATTGCAGATTTGAGTTCGAACGAATGACTTAAAGAAACTCGTTGTGTTTCTTCAAATCCAGGTTTGTTTTCTCAACCAGTCGACTCGTTTGTTTGTTTGTTGGTTACCGAGCGATGATTTCGGGGCTTAGCGTCCCCGCGGCCCGGTCCTCGACCATAAGCCTCCTCATTGCTGGACTGGTCAACCAGGCTGTTGGACGCGGCTGCTCAGCTTAGGAGGTTAGAGGCATCTCCTGGTCAGCCTTCATCTGGGTGTCTGTAGCCATCATCGTCTGGTACTCACTTATTTATGCTTGCAGGGGGTTGAGTTCTGGCTCTTTGGTCCCGCCTCTCAACCGTCAATCAACTGTG
The DNA here is from genome assembly GCA_020271785.1 of Procambarus virginalis. Lineage (NCBI taxonomy): Eukaryota > Metazoa > Arthropoda > Malacostraca > Decapoda > Cambaridae > Procambarus > Procambarus virginalis. Next base: position 1,166,720 of record WNGS01167840.1, on the reverse strand, counting down.
GGCGTGTACCGCGATAGTTGGAGACCCTCCCTTCACTTGCACTCACTCATAACATATTATATATTGCATTGTTGATGCGTAAACCCATCCGAGTGCATGGCAGTAGGAACTGGTGCTCGTGGCAGCCTGCGTGTTGAGAGCAAGCGGCACTCCAGGCCTGGCACTGATGCCTTCTGCACTTACGGTGCCCTCCATCCCTCCCATCATGTCTTAACGATGTTCGTCCCTGCTCTTTCTTATTCGATATTCGCTGCCTCTCAGGAAGTGAGGATACAGTTGTTCTTCAGGGGAGGAAGCAAGGCTCCTGTTAACACCGACAGTCTGACCAAAAGGCAGAAGGAATCTGAAAAAAAAGAAAGAAAATGCAGTTCTGTTCCCATCGTCGCATTGTTCTGAAGCAACAACGTGGGGCAGCGAAAGGTGTTGGCTGGATCTATTAGGCTGTACCTCTGAGCACAGGCTAGCAGATAAAGAACCAGGAACATGTCGTCTTTGGGTGGGTATGTGGGCCTGCGGGCCGCTCCAAGCAACAGCCTAGTGGACCAAACTCTCACAAGTCGAGCCTGGCCTCGGGCCGGGCTTGGGGAGTAGAACTCCCAGAACCCCATCAACCAGATATCAACCAGGTATGTCGTCTCTGGGTGCCTAGTGCCGTCCGCCCCACACACTGCGCTGTTGGCGGGAGTAGATTGATGGTAGTCCTTGATGGTCGGCCGCCGCCCTGCCTGTGAGTGGACACACCGCCATAGTGACAGTATTGGGCAGCGCCACTCATCCTGTGAGTGGACACACCGCCATAGCAGCGTGTACAACACTCCCCAAAGGGAAGAAAACCCGCTGGGTTGTTCATCCTGTCACTTGTACCCAGACACAGCTGGGACTTGCTTAACTGTCTCAAGTGAACAGCTCCTCAAACAAGAAGATTAACATCTGTCAACCCTTAAAAGCTTACGTTATCTTGCGGGTGCAAAATGGGGGAATCTTTTAAGAACAGTATCAATATTTGACAAATAGTGTTTTCTTAATTCAAACAATGTGGGGTTTATTATTCTACACATATTTCTAATGTCTTTCAGGTGTTCACATTCACGTAGATAGCGGTCAAGACGGTGTCCGTCACTCTCATCACAGATTCTACAGCTTCGCTGATCAACAGTTGTTTCCATTCCGTATCTCCATGGATATTTGTATCCAAGACGGATTCTCGCTATTACTGATTCTCTCCCTCGTCCTCCTCCTCTTCGGCCATAATGATGGGATTGCCAGCTGCAACCATGTTGTACCATCGTACAGATTCACTGGTTTGTGCTTCTATCCTCCTTTCCTCAGTTACCTTGTCACGGTGATGTTGCCTGACAATACCTCTAATTTGTAGTAGAGTCTTGGGTATGAAGTATTCAATATGGTCTCCTTCAGCGCCTTCAGCAGCCAGCACATCTGCTCGTTCATTCCCACATATTCCAAAATGGAAGGAGATCCACAGAAACTTGACGACTCTTCTCTGATTGATAAGTACTCTCTCAGCTCTCTTAATTTCAGCGACTATTGCAAAATTTTCTGCCCGATTTTTACTTAGGCTTTGAAGTGCTGCTTTTGAATCAGTGCAAATCACTGCACCATTAGTGTTCCGTTCAAGAAACCTTAACGCCATAACAATGGCAGTTAGCTCTACTTGCGTTGAAGAGGCATAGTTCTCAAACGCGCTTTTTCTTCATTTCTGCGTTGGAAAGCATTATCCTTAATTGCCGTGTATGCTGCACCATCCCTGCCATTGACAGGATTAGATGACTCGTCAGTGTAGATTTGTTCTAGTTCATCACCGGCTTCTTTATAAATTTCCTCGAGATACTTGTGCCTCATTTCTTGTGGTATCATGTTGGATTTTTTTCATTGCCATTTCATTGATAATCTTGCACGAGTCATCCTCCCAGGGAGGTAACCTCTCTACAGGAGCTCACGGGCTTGCTCAAGCAGGTGAAGCTCTTCGAGGTAGCAGACTGATCTGTGATGCCATTTATTGCTTCTGCTGTTTCCCCCTGAAAGTAGCACAGAACTCAGTTTTTTCTTAGCAATATCATTGTAATGTGGATCACTGGCTATCCTAATTGCAAGCTTAGCATTCAGGTCCTTAATTCTGCTTTAACACTGGGGAGGGACAACTCCTCTCGTAGATTGGACGTTTTGGCAGTTCTTGGAACTCCAAGAATGATTGTCATGGCTTCATTCTGAATGCTTTCGAGCCTTTTCATATCGCTTTGGGAGTAGGTGCATAAAACTGGTGCTGCATAGTCTATTACGGAGCGCACATAAACTGTGTACATCATTTTTAGCACGGCAATAGAGGCTCCATGACCATTCTAGGTCATGGCTTTCAGTGCCCGAGTCGACTTTTGCATGGAAACCCGAGAAGTTATGTTAATATTGCTGAGCGTCCAGCTGGCGCGGCTGTAGTAACGCGTAGGACAGATTGGCGTCTTCATTAGCTGGACGTTTCGGTGGTCCATTTGGGAGAAGACTGGTTCTTCCAGGTGCTTGGGGCTCGGGAACATGGTCAGGGGGGTAGAAATAGTCTAAGTTACTCTATCCCTTTGAGATGTATTTTTTGTTGTCTCAATAAACATACTTGAACTTGAAATTATTATTATTATTAACATCTTTATTGACAAAATTAATTACAATTTTGCCTAATCTGAGGATTTCGATTAAGTCTTATTAAAGTGAGGATAATGCTGGTATTCACTGTCACGCAGGACAGAGGGTCATACGAACTTGAAACGAGTGCTTCGTGAGACCTCCTTGCTCCACATGTTCATACAATTAGGCCTACACTGTTTGAACCCAGGGGTTCAGTATAACCTGCAACTCATCCCTAGGTTCAGAGCTACTCTTCCCTGCCCAACCCCTTTGTGCAAGTACCAACCCTTAAACTTATCTTGAGATGATTTCGGGGCTTAGCGTCCCCACGGCCCGGTCCTCGACCAGGCCTCCTTTTTGTTACAGATTCCCAGGAAGCAGCCCGTAACAGCTATCTAACTTCCAAGTACCTATTTGCTGCCAGGTGAACAGGTGCATCAAGGTGAAAGAATCTCTGCCCATTTTGTTTCCGCTTCCACCGGGATCGAACCCGGGACCTCAGGACTACGAATCTGAAGCGCTGCCCACTCAGCTGTCAGGACCCCCCTGCCCTGTCATCCACCTTCATCTGTACTACCAGAGTAGTACTATTGGACTACTCTACTGATGAAAAGAATAGTCAGCACGCTCATTGATGATAATCACAGGGAGCCGGTCGGCCGAGCGGACAGCACGCTGGACTTGTGATCCTGTGGTCCCGGGTTCGATCCCGGGCGCCGGCGAGAAACAATGGGCAGAGTTTTTTTCACCTATGCCCCTGTTACCTAGCAGTAAAATAGGTACCTGGGTGTTAGTCAGCTGTCACGGGCTGCTTCTGGGGGTGAGAGCCTGGTCGAGGACCGGGCCGCGGGGACACTAAAGCCCCGAAATCATCTCAAGATAACCTCAAGATACCACGCTGCATCACGCCGCTGACGTCTGGCGTAAATACGCTTCTTGTTAAACCCGGTAATATTTTTTTTCACTCGTCTTTACTGCCTTGCAGCCTTGCAGGGAGGGACCTGGTCACTTGCAGGGAGGCCTGGTCACTTGCAGGGAGGGACCTGGTCACTTGCAGGAGAGACCTGGTCACATTGCAGGGAGGGACCTGGTCACTTGCATGGAGGGACCTGGTCACTTGCAGGGAGGGCCTGGTCACTTGCAGCCCAACGTGGGTCGCCACTCGCCGGTATTTACGATGTCGAGCAAGCGTAAACCTGCCGGGAAGGACCCAGTCAGGGGTCGGGCTCAGGCGTCAGGGGCGTCAGCGGGCGGGAAAACCACCATATTTGGGTAGAAAAGTGAGGCGGTCAGCGAGGGTCGCGCGATGGCCAAGAGATTCTGTCGAGGAGTTGTTGAGATCGATAACAGGGAGCAGTTTGCGGCCGAGGTCAGTCCACAGGGGAAGCGTGGGTGGCCGAGGAAAACCCACAGGGGGGCGTGGGTGGCCGAGGACAACCCACAGGGGCGGCGTGGGTGGCCGAGGACAACCCACAGGGGCGGCGTGGGTGGCCGAGGACAACCCACAGGGGCGGCGTGGGTGGCCAGAGGACAACCCACAGGGGCGGCGTGGGTGGCCGAGGACAACCCACAGGGGCGGCGTGGGTGGCCGAGGACAACCCACAGGGGCGGCGTGGGTGGCCAAGGACAACCCACAGGGGCGGCGTGGGTGGCCGAGGACAACCCACAGGGCAGGCGTGGGTGGTCGAGGTCAGTGTAGTGGACAGCTGATGGTAGGTGGTGCTGTCACCGCCATCTTAGACAACACAATTGGAAGAATCTGTAGAGTAAACACACTAAAGAAAGCTATTGGTGGATCACTTTAAAGAGGACATTCAAGTTGGAAGAAAGCCCACTTCTAGGCAAAGATTTTCATCGAAATAATTTCTTCTAATTTTGTGTTTGAGCTCAACATTGTTCACATGGGGGAGCCGGTCGGCCGAGCGGACAGCACACTGGGCTTGTGATCCTGTGTGCCTGGGTTCGATCCCAGACGTCGGAGAGAAACAATGGCGAGTTTCTTTCACCCTATCCCGTGTTACCTAGCATAAAATAGGTACCTGGGTGTTAGTCAGCTGTCACGGGCTGCTTCCTGGGGGTGGAGGCCTGGTCGAGGACCGGGCCGCGGGGACACTAAAAAAAGCCCCAAATCATCTCAAAAACGGTCACTACCTGTACATACGAAGACACCTCAGCACGGCCAAACACCTCCAAAGGTGAGAAGAAATAAACATGTTCAGTCATTTATCTTAGAAACGGTGTAGCAGTGTGCCAAATACGTGGAGGGAGCGTGACACAGCTTGAATACCTTTCCTAGTCTTTCAATTAGCAAGGCATTTGCAAGGAGTGCAATTGTAAAGGAATCTCCCTTCTGGTAATTAATTAAAGAACCTATTTGACGTCGGTCGGAGCCAACTGATCACACCTGTATTCTCTTCCCAGGGCGTGGAAAGAGAAGACACGACCACCGTAATAATAATGAAGGTCACAGCTGTCATTTGTTGCCGAGTTTGCGTGACAACTGGACTGTTGGAGCTGGCTGTGATCGTGGGCCACGATAACTCATCTCGGTATAGGGAGAGGGAGAGAGACAGAGAGACGGAGAAGAAGAGGAGAGATGACGAGAGAGGAGAGAAGAGAGAGAGAGATAGGATGAGAAGTATAAGAGGACAGAGAGGAGGAGAGAAGAGCAGTAGATAGGAGAAATAGAGATAGAGGAGCGAGAGCATGGAGGAAGAAAAGAGGGAAGAGAGGAGAGACGAGAGGAAGAGAGAGAGAGTAGAGAGGAGGATGAGCGATGATATTTTACAAGAGTACTGAACACCAAAGACTCCCCGGGCCTGCCATGGAACCAGGTCCCGCAGTATCCGCCTGTCGCGATAGTCACACCGTCAATGAGAGACCGAGATGGATGCTCTGGAACAGGCTGGCCGCGACATCACTGTTGTTAATGATGACAAAATGAATAAATAGTAACACTAGTGTTGTGGAGAAATGAGAACAACGTCACTGCGTCCTCGCTGAGAGACGGGATCGAACTGTCTTCCGGAAACGTTGAAATACAGAGGACGAGAACCAAGCTGACTTTGTGCCTAACTACACAAGATCCATGGAAAGAATCCATCTCCAGCGAAAGTCTGGACAGGATATCTTAGCCGACGTTTTGAAAGTGTACTTACCCCAGTCCTATGCACAATAATATGCTGAAGCAGCAAAAGGAGGACTGCTCCTGCTTCACAGGACTCACTACGGGGGGTGCGACTCTCAGGTACCCTCTTACTCACCCTAATACAACTTATACAAACGGAAGATACAAGAATTGAAAATACAAGCCACACGGTCGTGCCCCAAACACCTAACCTTCAACTCCCATATTTGCAGGTAGTATGGGAAGGTCTACATATTGCAGGTCATCTATGAGAATCCTTCTTATGGATGACCTTAACCATGGCTTAGCAGAGCTTCAAGTTGCTTCGTTGGTATAGAGAAATGCTCGGATCTTTGGGCCCCTAGTTAAAAGTTGTAGGAGAACGAAACATGACTTTTTGTATATATAAATACTGACTGGTGTCTTAACAGCGTAACTAGTTAACACATTCTTCACAGATGCCGTAAGGGTGCGGAGGTTCATGATATTTATGTCCATTACTCAATCACTTATTGCAATCCATTCCATCATGTCTCCAACCCTCGGCAAGGAAGACATACTCCCAATCCCAGTTCTCCCATCCTTATAACAAATGATCCTTATCCCCAATGTCTAGCCAGAAATTCCCAACTACTCTTAAAAAAAAGCGTGACCTGTTAGGGTCATGTTGCTCTAGAAAATCCAGCAGGTCTGGCTAGGCAAAGTGAAACACCAGGCTTGGTGAAGCCCTTACACTGTACCTTAAACTGTACCCTACATTGCTGTCTACACCGTGTCCGACACAGTACCTAGCACTGTACCTTTCTACAACTAGAAAGAACTGGAACTTCTAGAACTTCTCAACTAGACACTAAACTTGTCTAGTTCAGAAAAAGTTGTTGCCTACTTTTCTCTTTCAAGCACAATATTTACTCTCACGTCCACCTCACTACCACCGATCACATGTGTGTGTACTGGAGTCTAGAACATCCAGTTGTGTTGTTCATGTGCTAAATGAACATTCTGAACTTAGACATAAGAATATAAGTAACTGCAGAAGGCCTATTGGCCCATACGAGGCAGCTCTTATTTATAACCCACAATTTTGACACCACGCTTTACTAACCTCCAAGAACAACATCCCACACTTTACTGACCAAAAAGCAACATCGCACACTTTAATAATCTCCCCCCAAAAATCTCCCCACCGTGCGGACGTTGTTAGCAAGGGTCAGAGTCCCACTCCAGCATAAAGTGCAACACCCTAACCACAGCTGGCTACACCTGTCAACACCGCCTAAACTATCACAAACTAGAAATTATCAAAAGAATGCGCTAGGCTAATGACCATTAAGGAAACGTAACGAGACCCAGAAAGGTCAACAGACACTTGGATACTTTGAGGCAACAAAGTTGAGGCAACAAGTTGAGGCACCAAGTTGAGTAACCAAGTTGAGCCAACCAATAAACAGCTTCACCTCACCTGTCAATCACAACGCCTCGGCTCTCAATCTGATATCGTATTTAATTATAAGTAAACTGCCTCGGCGTGTGAAAGGACCGAGCACGAGTACGACCCCACACACACACACACGACACACATCACACCACACACACACACCACACACACGTGTATCTATGTTAGTATGTACACACGTATATGCGCGTTGGCGTACATGTGTGCGCGTTTGTGTGCAGTCGAAACGTTAACGTACAGAGCCAGACGTTAACGTACAGAGCCAGACGTTAACGTACAGAGCCAGACGTTAACGTACAGAGCCAGACGTTAACCGTACAGAGCCAGACGTTAACGGTACAGAGCCAGACGTTAACGTACAGAGCCAGGCGTTAACGTACCGAGCCAGACGTTAACGTACAGAGCCAGACGTTAACGTACAGAGCCAGACGTTAACGTACAGAGCCAGACGTTAACGTACAGAGCCAGACGTTAACGTACAGAGCCAGACGTTAACGTACAGAGCCAGACGTTAACGTACAGAGCCAAGACGTTAACGTACAGAGCCAGACGTTAACGTACAGAGCCAGACATTAACGTACAGAGCCAGACATTAACGTACAGAGCCAGACATTAACGTACAGAGCCAGACGTTAACGTACAGAGCCAGACATTAACGTACAGAGCCAGACGTACTAGTGGAGAGGACGGGCTGGCCGTCGGTGATTGCAACATTCCGAATAAACTTCCTTTCCAAAAATGAAACTACAAAAATGAACTTCAAAAACTACATAACGCGGACTGTTGCACGCTAAAAAACAAAGAAAACAGTGAGTCCACGATTTGTACTTTTTGTTTTGTAGACGGACCGAGAAAAATAGTCAAAACCAACCTTAACTTTTCGACAGGCCTAGTACAGTACAAATATGTACTAAATTAGGCCTGTGCAACTACTCACGATAAGCCTATTGACTGTTTATTTAGTCCTTGGACGAAATACAATCACAGTCACTCTTGTTTCACCTTTGGGTTGACTGACCATTATTTGAATCGCATAAAACCCATTATTTTGTACGTGTGATCGAAAGTCCCAATTTTTTTTCCGTACATTCCATCCTTCGGGATATCTATATAGATGCTATCGTGTTTGGAGGGGGGGGGGGGGGATGATCCGTGACACCGCACTCCTATGGCAATATACTCAAAAAGCCATCAACTACAAAATATATATATCAATTACTTTACCTTACCAGTTACGCAGCTAGTCTTATTCCATGCTAGTCCTCTGTGCCAGTCTTATTGCGCTGACTCAGTCTGCTTTATTGTTAAGCCATTCGTCTGACTTAGCGAGAAACTTAAAGATTTTTAAGCCCATCTTGGTCCAGTCGTGAATGCGTGCGCCTGAGGAGTACACGGGACCCGGGTTCGATCCTATTAATGGCCTCAATATTTATCGGGTCTAAATCGTTGTTGCTGTTATCCAAATTTGTGAGGCAGTTTAGATTTATTTGCAGGTGGTGGGAGGTCCTCCCAGGGCCTCCCAGGGCTTCCCAAGGCCTACTAGGGCGTCCCAGGGCCTCCTAGGGCCTCTCAGGTTCTTCCAGGGGCCTCCCAGGGCCTGCTGTCTGGGCTGATCAGTGGTCCCTGTGTTGCAGAGTCTTCCTTTCATCTTGAGTGACACCCGGACTAAATGAGACGACGCCGGAGCATTGGTGGGAGTGACAGCTCGCTGGTGTGTGGACGGGGAGCAGCGTCTGTCACCAGTGTAGACGGGGAACACGGTCCGTCGCTGGTGTGGATGGGGAGCACCGTCCGTCGCTGGTGTGGATGGGGAGCACCGTCCGTCCGCCGGTGTGGACGGGGAGCACCGTCCGTCGCCGGTGTGGACGGGGAGCACCGTCCATCCCACCGTCGTCGTACCGTCGTATACTTACCTATCAGTGTCCACGGGGGGAGTGAGGTCTAGCTCAGCATGCCCCGCCTAGCAGCCTTGTTCTTGATGCGTTTCAATATAACTATTCTGACTTAAAGTTTAAAGCTGTGGATGGAGGTGGCTTCCACACTACTTCTTGTAGAGCATTCCACGTGTTAACTATCCGTTCAGAGTACACGTACTTCTTACGTATCTTCAGCTCATTTCCGCTTCCAGCCTCCACCTGCGTCCCTCTTGTCTCTCTTTTCTCTAAAACTGAAGAGGTTATCCTAGTACACTTTATCTATTCCCTCAGTATCTTTTATGTTGTGATCATATCCCCCTCTGTTCCTTCTATCCTCCAGGGTTGTGAGATATAGTTCCACTTAGCCTATACTCGTAGCTTAGCCCTCTTAGCTCTGGCACCAGTCTTGTTGTAAACCTTCGTACTTTTTTCAGTTTTGGCTTTATTATTCACAAGGTGTGGATCCATGATTGTGATGCATATTCCAGAACTGGTCTAAATGTTGTGTAGATTGCCTTGATGGTGTCCTGAATTAGGTTTATACATTATCTTCTTATATTTGCCAGGCGTCCCACATGCTGCTGATGTTACTCCTGTTTGTGTGTGTGCCTCTTGTGAGTGTCGGAATTATATCCAATCCCAGATACTTCT
>WNGS01167840.1:1141399-1155936 GCA_020271785.1 Procambarus virginalis | reverse complement strand
GTAATTCGAGTAGGAGTTGCATTCAACTGTACTTGCGTGAGAATGTGAGCTGAGCTTTGTGAGCCAGGATACAGCCGAGAGCCTCAAGTTGAGCCTCAAATATTTCTCAATGATGGCTGCTATTGCAAGACTGTGTGGGTTGTCCGTCCTGGTATGAAGAGGGCCCCCTGCAGGTCCGGGAAAATTTGATAATGGGCTACCTATGGGAGGAGGAAGAAGGCCGGCGGGATTTCTTACTGTTATGGTGGTATATACATACATGTTGCTAATTCACTCACCGGATGAGTGACGCTGCATAATATGGCCTCTGTGGCGGTATGTTCACTCACCGGATGAGTGACGCTGCATAATATGGCCTCTGTGGCGGTATGTTCACTCACCGGATGAGTGACGCTGCATAATATGGCCTCTGTGGCGGTATGTTCACTCACCGGATGAGTGACGCTGCATAATATGGCCTCTGTGGCGGTATGTTCACTCACCGGATGAGTGACGCTGCATAATACTCGTCCTTCCTGGGAAAAATTGATTAAAAGTTCACCCTATTTAGCAATTATCAATAAAGTATGGCTTCTCGCTGGCATCAGTACTGCCACGTGAGAGGTGAGAGTGGCTCTTGAGGGTAAGGGAGAGTGAGAGTGGCTCTTGAGGGTAAGGGAGAGTGAGAGTGGCTCTTGAGGGTAAGGGAGAGTGAGAGTGGCTCTTGAGGGTAAGGGAGAGGTGGGTAATGGTAGGGCTCTTGATACACAGAAGCCAGCGACCCACGCGGTCGTCGGGGGGGGGGGGGGTGTGCGGGGGGGATGATATATGGGTGTTTTGTGAGGGCAGGTGGCGGGGGACCCTTCACACCTCACACGGCCCTTGGGACACCCCAACCACCTACACCCACCTGCAGCTGGGACACCCCACCCACCTACACCCACCTGCAGCTGGGACACCCCACCCACCTACACCCACCTGCAGCTGGGACACCCCACCCACCTACACCCACCTGCAGCTGGGACACCCCACCCACCTACACCCACCTGCAGCTGGACACCCCACCCACCTACACCCACCAACACCCACCTACAGCTGGGACACCCCACCCAGCCGCCCACACCCACAATGATCACCTCGCACGAGGGAAGCCGCCGAAGAACACACGTCGTAACATGTATTCAAATCGAAATAAACCTTTCATGAATACCCGTGCAGCACAGAGCCCTTAGAGAGCGTAGCATAGTAGTCTGTGCTACTGAGGGTAAGTATCAGAGGGAGAATACTATGAAGAGAGGCATAGTAGTCTATGCTACTCCTGTTGCCTTGACTCCTGCAAGGTACGTATTTGCAACATGAGGAGTTTCCCTGCAACACTGAGCCCCATAAGATATTTCCCTGCAACATAGAGCCCTATTGATGTTGCCCTGCAAAATTGAGCCTCGTACCTGCTTGATTGTGTTCTGGGAGTTCTTCTATTCCCAAGCCCGGCCCCAGGCCAGGCTTGACTTTTGAGAGCCTCGTCCAACAGACTGTTGCTTGGAGCGGCCCGTAGGCACCACATACCCACCACAGCCCGGTTGGTCCGGCACTTCTTGAAAAAGCTATATTTTTCTCTTAATGTCCACAGTTGTTCCGGCAATATTTCTTATACTCGCTGGGAGGATGTTGAACAACCGCGGACCTCTGATGTTTATAGTGTTCTCTGTTTATGCCAATGGCACAAGATGTTCCCCTGCAACATTGAGCCTGCAACATATGATCTTTGATCTAAAATGCATTTTTAATCATGTTGACACTTACCATATATTTCATGAACGGTATTATAGTCGTCTCTCGGGTTATAGTCATTCTGTCCTATTTCTTCTCCTCATCTCCTCTTCATTCTCCTCCACCTTCTCCTCCTCCTCCACCTCCTCTTCCTCCTCCATCTCTTCCATCTACTGGTGCCGTTCCTCTCGTTATGCGAGAGTGGCCGCGGAGCGCCACCTGGGAGTCTTGTTGGAGAAAATGTGGCCTACTTTTTAAAATAAATTTCTTGATGAGGGTCGCTTAGGGTCACTCGCGGTCACGTGAGGGCCACAGGCTTGCCGAGGGTCATGTAACAGGGTCACTGGGGAGGCGTTACATAGGTTGTCATCTCTGCCTCTGCCCTAGGGGTGCGAGGGTGGGGAGGGGGGGTCGGGAAGGGCTTAGGTGGTGAGGGGCACCAGAACGGAGGAGGAGGAGGGTGATGGGAGGAGGGACAAAAAGAGGGGAGAGGATATGATGAAATAGAGAAGAAGGTGGATGGAAAACGATGGACAGGGCCAAAGGAGGGAATGATGGCACCTGCATTCTGGACCTCTTTCAGACGGGGAGGTCACAGGACCCATTGTCCCAGCACTCACAGGATGAGTGGCGCTGCCCAATACTGTCACTATGGCGGTGTGTCCACTCACAGGATGAGTGGCGCTGCCCAATACTGTCACTATGGCGGTGTGTCCACTCACAGGATGAGTGGCGCTGCCCAATACTGTCACTATGGCGGTGTGTCCACTCACAGGATGAGTGGCGCTGCCCAATAAACTCGCCCCTCGGGGCAAAATAAAAAAAAACACAGTCATTCAGAACTTTGTATACCTCATATGTCAAACCAATACTGGAGTATGCAGCTCCAGTGTGGAGCCCATTGGTTCAGAGGTATGCCACCAGACTCATCTCCGAGCTGAGAGATATGAGCTAAGAAGAAAGATTACTGGAACTAAACATCACGACACTGGAAGACAGAAGAGTTAGGGGAGACATGATCAATACCTATAAAATTCTCTGAGAAATTGACAGGGTAGATAAAGATAAACTGTTTAACACGGGTTTTACGCGAACAAAGGGACACGGGTGGAAACTGAGTACCCAAATAAGCCACAGGGACGTTAGAAAGAACTTTTCCAATGTCAAAATAGCAGATGAAATGCATTAGGCAGTGATGTAGTGGAGGCTGTCTCCATACACAGTTTCAAATGTAGATATGACAGAGCCCAGTAGGCTCAGGAACCTGTACACCAGTTGATTGACGGTTGAGAGGCGGGACCAAAGAGCCAGATCTCAACCCCAGCAAGCACATCTAGGTGAGTACAACTAGGCGAGTACTGAGCCTCGCGCCCGAGTGGACAGCGCTCCAGGGTCGTAGTCCTTAAGGCCCGGGTTCGATTCCCGGGCAAAGCAGAATCAAATAGGCAGTTTTTTCACCTGATGCTCTGTTCACCAAACAGTAAATAGTACCTGGGAGTTAAGACAACTGTTACTGGCTTCATCCTGGGGGATGTACATGTACTCACCTAATTGTGCTTGCGGTGGTTGAGCTCTGGCTCTTTGGTCCCGCCTCTCAACCATCAATCAACTGGTATACAGATTCCTGAGCCTACTGGGCTCTATCATATCTATATTTGAAAATGTGTATGGAGTCAGCCTCCACCACATCACTTCCTAGTACATTCCATTTGTTAACCTCTCTGACAGTGAAAACGTTCTTTCTGATGTCTCTGTGGCTCATTTGGGTACTTAGTTTCCACCTGTGTTCGCTTGTGCGAGTTCCACCCCGTGCAAAATAATCTGTTCTTATCTACCCTGTCAATTCCCAAGTATTTTGTATGTGGTAATCATGTCTTCCAAAAGTCTTCTGTCTTCCAGCGACGTGATGTACCATTCGCGCAGCCTTTCCTCGTAATTCATACTACTGAGTTCTGAGACTAATCTATTAACATATCTATGAATTTTCTCCAGCTCCGTCTTATGCTTGACAAGGTACAGACTCCATGCAGTATTGGGCAGCGTCACTCATCCTGTGAGTGGACACACCGCCATAGTGACAGTATTGGGCAGCGTCACTCATCCTGTGAGTGGACACACCGCCATAGTGACAGTATTGGGCAGCGTCACTCATCCTGTGAGCGGACACACCGCCATAGTGACAGTATTGGGCAGCGCCATTCATCCTGTGAGTGGACACACCGCCATAGTGACAGTATTGGGCAGCGCCATTCATCCTGTGAGTGGACACACCGCCATAGTGACAGTATTGGGCAGCGCCATTCATCCTGTGAGTGGACACACCGCCATAGCAGCATGTACAACACCCCCTCCAATAGGAAGAAAACCCGCTGGGTTGTTCATCCTGTCACTTGTACCCAGACACAGCTGATGGCTGGGCTGGGTCCCCTGAACAACATTCCCACACCCGCCGGCCATCCACTACCAGCTGGTCTTTAAGACCCACTACGCCGGTCTTTAAGTTAAGGTAAAAAGTAAGTGAAGTGTCGCCTGACAGCGGTTAGCCAATTATGCGGTGTAGGTGTACCGAGCCTGGTAAAGACTCGCCTCAGTATACAGCTCCCGCCAGACTGTCAATATACATTAGCATAAAGATGTTCCACATCGAGTACCTCTCAGTTGATGTGATATTTACAAAATAAAATGAATATCGGACGATCATTAGATGAAATCCCGCAGGTTGTTTGGGACGAACCTCAGGGTGTAAACTTACTGTCTGTAGTAAAGCCTCTGTATGTACAGTCAACTCCCACACCATCCTCCACACCCACACTAACCTCCACACCCACACTAAACTCCACACCCACACCAGCCTCCACACCCACACCAGCCTCCACACCCACACTAACCTCCACACCCACACTAACCTCCACACCCACACCAGCCTCCACACCCACACCAGCCTCCACACCCACACTAGCCTCCACACCCACACCGTCCCCCACCCCCATCGCCACACAGCCTCCCTTCCCCCATCAGGCCCCCACCAGCCTCCCACGGTGGTGTCACCTTCCCTACTCTGTAATGGCATGTGGTTTAAGGCTGGTTCACCCATGAACAATTTGTCGGACCACCCCCGTAGCGTGCACCTTGGTCGGTGTGAGGAGGTGGCCAACGCTTTTTTTTGGGGGGGGGGAGTGGGGGAGAGGGGGAGGAGGAAGAGGGAAGAGCATTTTTTCCCAGGGGACCGAAGACAACTGCTACGACTTTGTGGGTTATGGATACCAAGCTGGGAGTTTCAGCGTCCCCTTCCGTCACCTCGGCTTCCTGTGGGGGATTTTAGTGTTAAGAGTCACCATGGAATTTGATAAGGTGTTGGGGGGAGGAAGTGTTGGTGAAGACAAGGGAGGGATGGAAGGGGTGGATTAGACACAGAGAAAGGTGGAGATTTAAGACCCCTTGTTCTATAGTAATAATAAAAAGGTGTGGCCTTGAGCCTTACTGCTCACCTGGTGGTGGTGGTGGTCGTCAGCATTAACAGGTACAGGACTTAGTGGCACTCTGAGTGACCTTAGTAACAGGCGTCACCCCCACTGTACCTTGTAAGGCTCTTCCTTGTAACATTTACTCCTGTACGTTACTAACTCTTACTTCATAACGGTCGCAGAACCTGCCGTAACTGGGGAAGCACTGAGGCAACCTGCCCTCTGGGAGGAGATCCGCTGAAGGAAATGGTTTGGCAACAATTATATAAGAGTGATATTATCTACTCTTAACTCGTCTTGAGGTTATCTTGAGATGATTTCGGGGCTTAGCGTCCCTGCGGCCCAGTCCTCGACCAGACCTCATTTTTGTTACACATCCCCAGGAAGCAGCCCGTAGCAGCTGTCTAACTCCCAGGTACCTATTTACTGCTAGGTAACAAGGGCATCAGGGTGAAAGAAGCTTTTTGACCATTTGTCTCCGCCTCCACCGGGGATAGAACCCGGAAGCTCAGGACTACGAATCCGAAGCGCTGTCAACCCAGCTGTCAGGCACCCGGCCTGGCCAGCTGTCAGCTGTCAGGTCAACAAGGGAAATGCATGGAAAGAAGTTATGGAAGCCACCTCTAGCTACAACGTTAAATTCAGATTCAACAAGAAAATCGAACTTTAGGATAGCTAAATTAAAATGCAACAGGTGCAGCAAGAGTAGTAAGCGAGGTAGAGAGAGAGATTAACCACACTCTTACCCCCTCCTCCCACACACACACACACACACACACACACACACACACACACACACACACACACACACACACAACAGTGAAGGAACAGATAATGAAACTGAGGAGAGGGGCAGACAGGTTTACTACAAATGACAAGGTGCTGTGTGAGGAATTCGACAAGAAAATCCAGAAGGTCTTCGCAATAGAGCAAGAAGTTCCTGAACTAAGAGAGAGGGAATATCTAGCCAGGTGCCACTGAAGGATCGCCTGGTTACATATTACTAGTGGGGAGGTAATCTCAGTAGGGAGTGTCTGAGACTACAAGTGGGGGAGGTAAGAAAACATTTGCTTTAACTGAATGTGGTAAAAGCTGTAATGTCACCATGGAGGAGGAGGAGCAGCAGAAGCACTGTGCCTACCACTCTCAATGGTGTGGAACAAGTCACTGGTAACAGGAGAGTTGGCACAAATTTGGGAGACGAATAATGTAGCTCCGATATTCACAGAGGAAGACAGACAGGAAGCACTGAACTACAGGCCAGTGTCTCTAGCTTGCATACCGTGCAAGGTGATGACGAAAATTGTGAGAAAAAAACTAGTATAACATCTGGAGAGAAAGAACTTTGTAATACGTCAACAATTCAGGTGATGACAAATCTTGCTGCACAGGATTAAAAGTTTTCTATGACCAAAGCGACAAAAATTAGAGAAAAAAGAGAAGGGTGGGCAGATTGCATATTTTTGAATTGCCAGAAAGCCTTTGTCACTGTACCCCCATAAGTGACTAGTGCATAAGTTGGTAATGCAGGCAGGAGTAAAAGGGAAGGTTCTCCGATGGATAAGGGAGTACCTAAGCAACAGAAGACAGCAAGTCACTGTGAGGGGCGAGGCCTCAGAGGGGTGAGGGGACGAGACCTCAGAGAGGTGAGGGGCGAGACCTCAGAAGGGCGAGGTCTCAGAGGAGTGAGGAGACCCTCAGGGTTCAGTTACTGGGCCTACACTGTTTCTGATACATGTAAATGATCTCCCAGAAGGAATAGACTCGTTCCTCTCAATGTTTGTTGATGATGCGAAGGTTATGAGGAAGATTAAGACCGAGAAAGACAACAAAAGACTACAAATTGACCTAAACATAGTCAAGGAATGGTCCAACACATGGCTACTAAAGTTCAACTCAATTATATGTAAAATAATGTAGTTAGGTGGAGGGAGGAGAATGCCAGACACAAGGTACCGAATGGAAGACGACGGTCTCCAAAAAAAAAAAAAAAAACGGACAGGATGAAAGCTCACATGAAGTCTCCTGAAGACCACATCAAAAGGATATCATCAGCGGCATATGCGAGACTTGCTAACATCAGAAATATTTATAAGGAATAATTTCTAACTTCGTATACTGTGATGTATGGAGTATACCCCCATTGTACCATAGTACACCAGTGTACCTTAGCACCCCACTGTACCTTAGCACCCCAGTGTACCCGTCACTCGTACTGAGGGCCACCCGCAGCTTGGAGTAGTGACGGAGGCGTCGCCACTCTCCTCCTCGTTCCTTTTGCGTCCCTCGAGGACATGTTTACAAGCGATTCTCATCGTGTGGGTGTGTACACTCACCTAGTTGTTCGTGCGGGGGTTGAGCTCTGGCTCTTTGGTCCCGCCTCTCAACCATCAATCAACTGGTGTATAGATTCCTGAGCCTACTGGGCTCTACATATGTACATTTGAAACTGTGTATGGAGTCAGCCTCCACAATACCACCACACCACTGCCTAACGCATTCCACCTGTTAACTACTCTGACACTGAAAAAGTTCTTTCTAACGTCCCTGTGGCTCATGTCGGGTACTCAGTTTCCACCTGTGTCCCCTTGTTCGTGTACGCCCCCCCCCCCCCGCCATCCCGTGTTAAACAGTTTACCTTTATCTACCCTGTCAATTCCTTTGAGAATTTTGTAGGTAGTGATCATATTGTCTCCCCTAACTCTGTCTTCCAGTGTCGTGAGGTTCACTTCCAGAAATCTTTCCTCGTAGCTCATTCCTCTCAGCTCGAGGAATAGAATGATGGCATACCTCTGAACCTTTTTTTAACTTCGTTTTGTTTGACTAGATGTGGACTCCAGGCTGAAGCTGCATATTCCAGTATTGGTCTGACATACGTGGTATACAAGGTTCTGAATGATTCCTTACACAAGTTTCTGAAGGCAGTTCTTATATTCGCCAGCCTTGCATACGCCGCTGATGTGATGTGAGCATCAGGGGGACAGGTCTGGTGTGATATCAATCCCCCTGATCTTTTCCTCTTATTAATGGAAATCTCTTAAGAATTCGTCTGTATAATACTTCTTGGCAAGACATTGCCACCCATCCATAACCCCACTGACAAACAATTCTTCCCTATTTCCCTTATTTCAATTCTCCAATTTGAATCCATTGTTACGAACTCCGGCGAGGGTTAACATTTTCACCACCCTATTTCTCTCCCATTTGTGAACGTCTTTGATCCATTTATATTCTTCATAGATGCGCCTCGCATGTCTGGGGCTCACAGGCGGGACGACCTCGTATGTCTGGGGCTCACAGGCGGGACGACCTCGCATGTCTGGGGCTCACAGGCGGGACGACCTCCTTGCTCTCAATCCATCTTTGTGAGGACGATTCGTAACGCTCGCAGTTGACTTCGTCATACCTTTCTGTCGCCACTCGTGTCAATTCGTGCCCATTCTCTTCTACGGTGACCAGCACTACGCAGTATATGGGTTACTGGGATATATTGGATATAGCCATCCACATGGGATGGCCGGTCTCTATAGCAGGATTATTGGATAACTTGCAACTTCTATTTATAAACAGATTCTAGGATAAAAATAAAATAAACGAGATTTCAATAGACCCTATTTCCTACATTTGTTCAGTGTTCGATCTTGAGTTTACATGTAGTAAACAGTGTTTACGTCTCTCCAAATGATGTCAACAAAGCTAACATGAGCACGTTATATGGACACCAACTGCCTCTTGTTGGTCTCCATATAATAGAACGCCAATAATAGGTAGTTGGCGGGTCCCTATTATATATTATAAATGTGAATAGGGTTCCTAGGCAACCCTGTTCATCACTCTCTTCGCCTCATCCCGATGGTTCATATTTCTTATACAAATTCAAATACTTAATTCATAAATGGTTGAACCTTTACAGTTGGATTAGTTTACGCAAGTTTAGAGTAAATAATTTCCACAGAAGTGTACACCATAATACTAGAGAGGCGTATCTAGGGGGAGGCGTATATAGCATTTATATAATATAAGCGTATAGGCGTTAGCATAGCATTAGGGGGGTTAGAAATAGCCTAAGCTACTCTATCCCCTTTGAGATGTATTTCTTTCTTGTCTCAACAAACATACTTGAACTTGAAGCATAGCATTTTGACCTTCTGTTTCTCCCGCTTCTAGACACACTAGGGTGAGGTATAGCTGAAGTATAGCTTAATTATCCTATTAATTAACTTCTGCATCTAGATAGAAACCCTATTACCTGCGTGGCTTTATCCGTTGTCATTGTGGTTTCAAATCCTATTTTTTTAATCAGGTCTCCCAAATCCCTTTCACAATCTGATTTAGTAATCTCTATGCTATGGACCATTTCCCATTCGTTACCATCTCCCCCCTCCCCCCTAGACCGAGAACGTTTCACTGGCCTATTAAGGAATGCTTTTGGCTAGTTTGAGTCCATATTAAAAGTCTATGTCATTTTACTCCTGTATTATTACCCATTTTTATTATCTTTATTTACCGATGATTTTAGTGTTCTATTGGGATTACTGTGTTTTATTGCTCTGTGTTTCTTAAGTGTGTTTGTGTTTGTGTCTTCATTTGTTCCTTGTGTTTTTGTTGGCTTTTTTTATTGTTGGTTGTGCTAATTGTTGTGTATATTCATTTCTCTTCGCAACTCTGATATCTGATATCCTCCTTGATGCTTCTGCTTCTCACCTATCTCCTCCTCATCCTGATTCCTATCTCCTCCTCCCCCCCTCTGTTCTCTTGTTCTCCTGTCTCAAGTTATTGTTTTTTTCCTCTCTTGTTCTCTCTGTGCGTCTCATCTTTCATTGGTCATCCCATTCTCTCCAAGGATCGTCGTCTATCCCTCTCTATCCCCCACTAATAGGGTGTAAGGGTTCGAGGATGTGGAATATGGATGGGTTTGAGTGGGTATAAGAGGGTGTGGATGTCGGGGTGTGGAGGCGGAAATATAAGGGAGTGGGGATGAGTGTGTGCGTGTGTGGGGGGGGGGCAAGGTTACCCCCATCTCCGTCTGGGTGGGGGGGGGGGAAGGGGGGCGTCTCACGTGTGGCCGGGGATCGAGGTGTCCAGAGATAAGAGCAACGCGAGAAGAGCCTCGTAGATAGCAGATAACGACAGCTCGTAAAACCCCAACAGTTTCGCGGACGGAACGACAAGGATGGAGCGTGCGTTTCGTGTCGCCTGTGTGTGTGTGTAAGTGTGTGTGTGAGTGTGTGTGTGTGTGTGTGTGTGTGTGTGTGTGTGTGTGTGTGTGTGTGTGTGTGTGTGTCTGCGTGCGTGCGTATGTATGTGTATGTGTGTGGCCGGAGTGTGTGTGTGTAGACGGAATGTGTGTATGTGTGTAGGCAGAATGTGTGTGTGTGTGTGGGCTAACAGATAGGTGGTCGTCTGTGCACCTTCACGAACATGTACACCCAGGTACACTTGCGAGGAGTGAGCTCGAGCTCCTGGGCTCCGGGAATGAAGACTCATGAGTCTGCATAATGCCGTGCTCTCAACAGCCCTCCTCTCCTGTGAGGGCGCTCCCCCAGGACCCAGCGGTGGAGTGAGACAAGGACACGCTAGCAAGAGCTTGAGAGTGACAGAGTGACGTAGTGTGCAGAACCAAGACCTCCACCCATCTTGCCGCAAGAAATAAGACTATATATATATATCTTTAAGAAACTAATGAAGAGGCAGAAAACGGATTAGAACATATTAAACCAATACTGATGACTTTTAATCCTTATACGCTGTCTGGGCTGGAGCAACGTGTTTGGGTACAAAGCCTCGCAAACCGAAAATGAGGAGAAAAACACGGACTGAGAACCGCATTTAGCACAAGCAAAAAGCTAATTTCCATTCCTATAGCATTAAGATACGTAGACAGAGAGCACAAGGGAAGGCACACTGATCTATACTCAATGTCTCATCTTGTTCCATATAGCATTGGGGCCCTCGGACGTGGACGTCCAAACTATGACAATGCACAGATGCTGCGATCTAGCCGCACTGTGGATGTGGCTAGAAGACGTGTTCTAGCCACACACGTGCTAGAAGACGCGTTCTAGCCACACACGTGCTAGAAGACGTGCCAGATGACGTGCTACACGGAGAAAACGTGTACCAGAGCCCCTCACACCAACAAAAGCAACTCGGAATTCCCTCTCTACTGGATTTTGTGGACATAAACGAACAGCCGTGGTGGCTGCCGAGGCTGTTTAACCAGACCATATTCAATACTCAATTTACAACCCACGACACATTAAAGTTGTTATTAGACAACTGAGGGAGACAGAGAAGCGCAGGGCAGCGAATGTGGACGCTGGTTCAAGGCAGCTGCACCCATC
Organism: Procambarus virginalis; assembly: GCA_020271785.1. Classification (NCBI taxonomy): domain Eukaryota; kingdom Metazoa; phylum Arthropoda; class Malacostraca; order Decapoda; family Cambaridae; genus Procambarus; species Procambarus virginalis. The sequence continues at coordinate 1,144,379 of WNGS01167840.1, read as the reverse complement.
ACCTCACCTCACTCACTACGCTACAAAATGAGGGACTCTCACAAGGATATGTACACCGAGAGGTTTACTCTGCCTCTCGGTGTGTATATACAATCAGAGTTTACTTAGTCCCGGACTATGTTCAGGAGTTAACTAAATGTATACTTGGCCATTAGGCTCTTGTGGTGTCCTTAATAACCCTCCCAAGACGGATAGCTATTAAGCCCAACACCAAACTAAAGAGTGTGTGTGTGTGATAACAAAGCGTTATCTTGAACACAGATATCTTTGAAGATACTGAATGGACGCGATAACTTATAACTGACGAGTTGCAAAAAAATGTCAGCATGAGTGAAATATATCGCTTCGAGCACCTCTTGAGAGACTGTCCACCTGAAACGTTATAAATGTGTGTGTTGTATCGTAACTCCCACATTGTTTGACTTGGCTGGACGACTTTTGTCGTATATAGATATCGTTAATCGCGCATACACGTTAGTGTGATTACTTTGTGTGTATTAATCCTATTGTTAGACTGTATTCACTTTTGAGACAGTTGATGGGGTCCCAGCTGCGTCTGGGTGCAAGTTGACAGGTTATCTTGAGATGATTTAAGGATCTTGAGATGATTTGACAGGATGGATAACCCAGCGGGTTTTCTTCCTAATGGGGGTGTTGAACATGGCGGAGGTGTTCACTCACAGGATGAGTGACGCTACCCCCCAGTACTAATTATGGTGAGGAGTGTTCACTCACAGGATGAGTGACGCTACCCCCCAGTACTGATTATGGTGAGGAGTGTTCACTCACAGGATGAGTGACGCTACCCGCAGAACAGACTATGGTGGGGAGTGTTCACTCACAGGATGAGTGACGCTGCCCCCAGAACAGACTATGGTGGGGAGTGTTCACTCACAGGATGAGTGACGCTGCCCCCAGAACAGACTATGGTGGGGAGTGTTCACTCACAGGATGAGTGACGCTACCCCCAGAACAGACTATGGTGGGGAGTGTTCACTCACAGGATGAGTGACGCTGCCCCATTAACTCACCCTTCGGGACAAAATTAAAATAAGTCCAACTTCTCCGGTTAGCTCACAGATACTCACAGATAGTCATGGTACACATCCTTCCTGCTACCCACCCCCACTCCCCCCTCATACTCCTCATTGATTGTTCAACAATCACCCTTCCTCTATTCCTCCACCCCCCCTCCTGCTGCTTTCAACACCTCTGTTGTTTTCACCCCCTGTCGCCTCCACCTCCCACCCCCACCTGCTGGACCACCGTGGCAGCCGCGACGGCGTCTGTTATCGGTGATTTGTACAGGGTGTGGCCCGGAGGCCCGTGTACAAGGTGTGCCCCGGGGCCCGTGTACAAGGTGTGGCCCGGGGTCCGTGTACAAGGTGTGCCCCGGGGCCCGTGTACAAGGTGTGGCCCGGGGCCCGTGTACAAGGTGTGGCCCGGGGACCCGTGTACAAGGTGTGGCCCGGGGCCCGTGTACAAGGTGTGGCCCGGGGGCCCGTGTACAAGGTGTGGCCCGGGGCCCGTGTGCAAGGTGTAGCCCGGGGCCTGTGTACAAGGTGTGGCCCGGGGCCCGTGTACAGGGTGTGCCCCGGGGCCCGTGTACAAGGTGTGGCCCGGGGCCCGTGTACAAGGTGTGGCCCGGGGCCCGTGTACAAGGTGTGCCCCTGGGGCCCGTGTACAAGGTGTAGCCCGGGGCCCGTGTACAAGGTGTGGCCCGGGGCCCGTGTACAAGGTGTGGCCCGGGGGCCCGTGTACAAGGTGTGGCCCGGGGCCCGTGTACAAGGTGTGGCCCGGGGCCCGTGTACAAGGTGTGGCCCGGGGCCCGTGTACAAGGTGTGGCCCGGGGCCCGTGTACAAGGTGTGCCCCGGGGCCCGTGTACAAGGTGTGGCCCGGGGCCCGTGTACAAGGTGTGGCCCGGGGCCCGTGTACAAGGTGTGGCCCGGGGCCCGTGTACAAGGTGTGCCCCGGGCCCGTGTACAAGGTGTGGCCCGGGGCCCGTGTACAAGGTGTGGCCCGGGGGCCCGTGTACAAGGTGTGGCCCGGGGCCCGTGTACAAGGTGTGGCCCGGGGCCCGTGTATGGCCCGACACCAGCACGCTACACCACCACAACCTCGCTCTCCCATGTACTGTTGTTGTTGTTGTTGTGTGCGCGCGCGCGCTCGCCTCATTGTCCTTGCGAAGGTCGAGCTCCGACAATTTGGTGTAGCCCTTCAACTGTCAGTCAACTGGTGTACAGGATCATGCGTCTACCAGACTCTATCATGCCTACATTTGAAACTGCTGATGGAGTTTGCCTCCACCAGGTCACTTCCTATACTGTGTGTGTGTGTATTCAGTTTGTTAACTACTCTGACACTGAAGAAACCTTTCCAGTGTCTCTGTGGCACAATTGGATACTCAGTTTCCACTGTGTCTCCTGGTTCGAGTACCACCCATACTAAATTGATTGTTTTTTTTATCTACCCTGTCAATTCCCGTGGGAATTTTGTATGCGGTAATCATGTCTCCCTTAACAATACCTACACACAGACTATCAGTGTCAGGTTAAACAACTGGCAGTACTCTTTACAACAGAACTGGCTGCACTACAACTGTTGTTGTTGTTGTTAAAGATTCGCTACCTGGAATATAAACTTCCAAGTAGCATGGGCTATGGTGAGCCCGTAGTGCTTTAACAACTACTACCAGCACATTAAAATAAACAGGATGAATAATATTTAGTAATTCAAAGTCGTCTACTCTTCGAGCACTTGAAAACTTGTACAAGATCGAGAGCAAGAGCCTCGTACTAGTAACTATAAACTACTTGATCGCTGCACAGAAATAAAGGGTCAGAACCTCTTATGTACAATACCATCTCACACACAATATAACCATCATAATGCAGACATTGCAGCCAAAGTAGCGTGCAACAAGGGTGAAGCTGAACTAGACCTGGGTATCCCCCATCTCTATTGTCAACACTATATTGT